>JAMZAV010000657.1:0-301935 GCA_024449915.1 Sweltsa coloradensis
GTTTTGTACCTGTTGAGGTGTTTCATTAGTTTGTTAGTCATTAGTTTCTCTAGAATCTTGGAGAATGAAGGTAGGAAGGAGATTGGACGATAGTTTGAGCACTGTCCTTTGTCACCTTTCTTGAAGATCGGTTTGACGATGGCTCGTTTCATCAAATTTGGGAATATCACTGTGCAGAACGAGTGGTTAAAGATGTGCATTAACGGTTTACTCAATAGCGTGTCGCACTCCTTTACCAGCCACATAGGAATCTCATCCCAGCCAGACAACCATTTAGGCTTGAAGTAGTTTATGGTATCCACAATATCCTTTTCAGTCACTGATGGCTGTTCAAAGACTACCGGGCTTGGCTGAATGACAGCAGATAACATATCCATTACTCATGTAGAGTGTCTCCAGGGGAGGTTGTATTTTTCTCGATAGAAGCGAAGAAGCAATTAAGCCTAGCTACCCGATGCTGGTCCCATACCTCTTGCCCATCCTCAACTAGTATGATGGGCGAGTCAGCGCGCTTACGAATGCGATCTTTCCCGGTCAGTGATTTTACTAACTTCCATGCCGCCGCTGTTGTGTTTGGTATTCCTTATTAGAAGTAGTTACTATTTTATTCAATAACGGTTCAGTTCAAGGTTCAAAAATTTAATTGAGGTTCGGTTCGAACAAAAATATGAGTTTGCACAGTCCTAGTGAATTGTCAATTTTTTAAATTAATTCCAAAAATGTGTGCCAACTCTATTCACAACGACATTAATCTACCTAGCTAATCTTAATTCATTGGTAACTGTTAACAATATTATGTATAAAAAAAGGAATAAGCATAATTAATAAAAAGTAAAGGTTGTACCGCCTATCTAGGTGCCCATTAGGGCGCACCAGACAAGCCGCAATGTGCTAAACACTTGGGCACCTTATACAGTAAGCCAATGGGGTGTTTTCGAGGTGTCTCCCAGTCATCATGAAGTGTTATGAACTTAAATACTGTCATCATCAGGGGGATTCAGGTACCTGACAACACATGCCAAATTTGATTGGGGTATGATCATTCCTTTTGGGAGAAAAAATTAGTTTAAGCATGCATGCTACTAACTAGAGGTGGTCGCGTGATCAATTTTTCACTCACGTCACGTAAACTAATTTTCTGTTCACGCACAGTCACGCACGAATAACATAATTTTTATTTAAGTCACGCACGATCACGTAATATTTGTCAACTAGCTATACTCGCTCACGCACAACAACTAGCGTTACCAAGCAATCATGCGCACTCACAATTACTCAATTGTTGGTAAACTTGAAGACAGATATAGAGTCCCACAACTTTCATACAAAGACGCATTATTGTACAAAAGAAGCAACCCTTGTAGTCAATTTAACGCATATTAACTCAGGAATTGAATGCTTCTAAACTATTTTACGATGTTGCCAAATCGCCAAACTGCTTTTGGACAGTTATACTTACTACAATAGCTTAACAGGTATATTGGCAACTGTGTAAAAGGCGGTGGATGAAGTAGGACCCCTGGAGATTGACATCAACCCCTTTTCCGCTTGGCTGATTTGGAGAAATGGGACTATATCTGTCTTCAACTTTATTTGAGGAGCATCTAGCATGCACTCTCCTAATCCGATCGCCACCAACCTGGTCATGTTCACATTGTCAGATGGCAGACATTCTGTCATCACTTGCTCCTCTCTTGAGAGCGGTGAACAAATAATTAACTATAGATGAATAGGCCTTCAAGTGATTGGCAGACAATAAATTCAAAAGATTGTTGGATTATTACTCTCTCGTTTGCGTATTCATGGCTGAATTTTAGGGCGAGCAGTTAGTGTCACGCGTGTATGACTGTTTTATAATGCAAATTCACGGTAACTATTCAAAGCATTCACGTTCACGCTAGGGTTACCAACTTGGGCCAACAAGAATTCCGGACAAAGCTCCAATTTTAGTGGGCACACAAGGGGTCTGGGGCGAAGCCCCAGCCGCCGGAGGCGAAAAATTTTTGGACCCTTTTAACCTTCAAAACAGCCGGATACGTAATTTAAAGATTCAATGACTTGGATATACCGTTGGATTGGAATCTGGGATCAACTCATACATTAACTATAAATTATAATAACAAAGCTTACAATTTAATTCTTGCATTTTGTTTAATTTATTACGTAAACACATTTTGGAAAGATGAAATATAGTTAAAAGTTATAAAAAATGAAATCCAGACGGAGTTCAAGTAGCGCCTGCGCCTCGCCAAGTGCGCATACAATACAAAGGGGTTGGGGAGGGGTAGTGGGACAGGGCAGTCTCGAGCACGACTAGCTAGGAGTAGGACTACGGAAAGGCGGCTACATGAAAGAAACTAACTTTTATTCCAAATTACCAAACCAACTGATGTACCAACTTTAGAGAGAAAAAACACTAATTCACTGCAATTCTCTAAAATTCAATAAAATGTAGTACAAATATGACTTTTTCACAAATTCCGGACAAAGTGCCGTCCGGAATGAGGCAATTCCTCTTTCCGGACAAAGGCATGAAAATCAGGACTGTCCGGAGAAATTCCGGACGGTTGGCAACCCTAGTTCACGCAGAATCACGAGAAAAGTCGTGTCTTGCGACCACCTCTACTACTGACTGCTTTGTCAGTTTCAATTGGCCAGCGATTCTGACCAAACGGGTGGGGCAACAATGTTCATACTTTACTTGAACATAAGGTTATATAGTGCACAAAGATAAGATGTACCGGGGCAAAGTTGCGTCGCGTTAAAAATGGCAGACTTGCACAAATCCGTAATAGGATAAATCATAGATCTATAAAAACTGTATGCGTAAAGCAGACTTACGTCCGCAAGTCGCTAGATGCGTCGGTTAAGTTGCGGCTACTCTGAATGTGACGCAAATGTGGACCCTTGCTTTATTTGTATCAGAAAATGAATATTTCAACAATAATTTTTGAACCAACATACAGTAAAGCAGGCAAGAAACTTAAAACATTGAGTAAAAAGTTGCAAAACGTTTATAAAAATAGAGTGAAATTTGAAGTTGAACCCGTGACCCTTTGCATTGCAATACCTCTCGTTAACCACTTCTCCAAAGTGGGCAATAAATATTGTGAGTTTTGATTACTACATACGTTGCAGGTTGCCCAAAACACAAAATTTAGATTGTTGTTTTCTATGTAGAAAATATGCTCTGTAAGTGCTAGAATTTTCTTTTTGTCATTGACTCATTTGGGACTGGTTTTTGCTTGCATTTCTTTTCCATTACCTCCAAACATTATTGCCGGAGACAATTCGGACATTTTCGCCAATATTTGCGTCCGCAACTTACAGACGCAAGTCTTTTTGTCTTTTTTTGTCTTTGAAGAAAAAGCTAAAAAGGTTGACAGAAAGGCATCTAAATCAAGGTTAGAAATATAGATATTAGATATTAGATATTAGATAGTAGATACTTTATACTTAATAGATTACTTAATAATACAATGTTTTACAGTGTATGGGGACACCTACCACTTCTTAGAAAAGCTAAGAGCCCTGGACACACCGTTGCCAGCCGACACTATCATGGTCACTATCGATGTTAGTTCACTTTACACCAACATCCCAATGGAACAGGGTCTCTCAGCCATGGAACATTTTCTAAACACCCGTCCCAATAACACCAAACCTGACATACAGTTCCTAGTAGAATTAGCCCGCATGGTACTCACGATGAACAACTTCCGATTCATGGACAAGCACTATCTCCAAACCAAAGGTACAGCGGTGGGAACCCGCATGGCCCCTTCCAACGCCAACCTCTACATGGGTAAACTGGAGACTAACTTCCAGTCCCGACAACAACGAAAACCGTTAAGTTGGCTGAGGTTCATTGACGACATATTCACCTTGTGGACCCATGGGGAGAAAAGCCTACTACAGTACCTGGAGGAACTCAACTCCTCATATGCAGTAAAGTTCACGTGGGAAATGTCACGCACCCGGATCAACTTCCTAGACGTTGACATCTCCATCGAAGAGGGTCAGCTCCGCACCAGCGTACACTTTAAGCCCACCAACAGTATGCAGTACCTACACTTCAAGAGTTGCCACCCAAAGTATACTAAACAGTCCCTGCCCCACTCATTGGTCACCCGAGGCAAACGCATTTGTTCTAACGATGAAGACCTCGCACACTATTGCCACCGCATCGTGAATGCTTCTGTTGCTCGAGGCTATCCCCAAGAACAAGTCGAACAACAAGTGTACCGCCCCCCCACGGACAATCCTATCAAGTCTACAACTACCCAAGGAGACCTTTGACCTAACACAAGTAGTACCAGAGGGAACACGTACCTGTTCTCAGGGGGCAAAGAATAATCTATTAGACATATTTCTTGTAACATCTTACATATCAACAAAGGATTGTGAGACTGTAGATGGTATTGGGGACCACAGTGCTGTCCTTCTTAAGATTTAAAAAATAGTAGGAATAGAGACTTGAAAGAAACAAGAACAGTAAAATGTTATAAAAAGGCAGATAAAATAGGTATAAGTTCATATTTAAGTCAAGAGTACGGTAAATGGTCATCCATAGCAGCTGATAGCATTGAGGTTTACTGGTCTTCACTTAAGACAATTATAAATGAAGCCCAAGAGTTATATATACCCAAAAAAGACCTTAAAAATAATCCAGACCCAATATACTACACATCAGAAATAAAGAAATTAAAGAGGAAATGTAATACTTTATATAAAAGCAAGAAACTTAATAGCATTAGGTTCAAAAAAATGTAGCGCTGATCTGTTCAAGCTAAAGAAAAGAGCATACAATGAATATATGGAGACTTTACTACAAAACACCGATGGAAACAAATACGTAGGCGAGAAATTTTACAAACACCTGAGAAATAAAAAAGGAGTTAGAAGTAAAATATCTGTTTTAAAGCAAGGAGATAAGATATTCAAGTTACTGACGACAAAGACAAAGCAAACATGTTAAATAATCAATATGCAAGCATATATGGAGATAAGGAAAAATATGACCATAATAATCTAATACAAGATGGTAGTGAAAGTTTTACATTTAGCACAAATAGCATATTAAAGTTGTAGGGGACTTAAAGACCATAAATCACCAGGATTAGATGGCATCACAATGACTTCTTGAAACTAGCTGAAAGGGCTATAAGTTTCCATACTTACAATTTATTTTCCAAATTTCCATAAATAATATCAGATTCAGAAGACTGGAGGACAGCATGCGTTTCACCCATATGGAAAGGGAGAAGTAGGGACAACCAGGAAATTATAGACCGATCAGTTTAACTAGTAGTATTGCAAAATATATTGAAGCTCTTATGTCAAAGTACATTAGATACTACCTAACCATTCTGGTAGTCTTTCAAAAACTCTGCATGGTTTTTAGGGAAGGACATTGTGGAGACACAATTAGTGGTCTCGTACAAGATTTAACTGAAATATTTGACAGAAAAGGAGAGTGGATGCAGTTCTAATTGACTTCTCTAAGGCCTTCGATAAGGTGCCTCATGATGTACTCATTGACAAGATTAACAAATTAGGCCTAGATGGTCGAGTGGTAAAATGGATAAATAAATGGCTTTCGGGGAGAACTCAGGTAGTAAAAGTTGGTGATAAATACTCTAATGAGTTAGAAGTAAATTCAGGGGTACCCCAGTGTAGTATCCTAGGCCCTTTTATTCCTAATTTTCATAAATGACATAGGAGAGAACTAGATATAAATATCAAAATCAGACTTTTTACAGACGACTGCATAATATACATGGAAATAAAAAATGCAGATGACTGTCTAAAATTTCAAGCAGCGATCGACAGGATAAGGAAATGGG
Source organism: Sweltsa coloradensis (assembly GCA_024449915.1). Taxonomy (NCBI): domain Eukaryota; kingdom Metazoa; phylum Arthropoda; class Insecta; order Plecoptera; family Chloroperlidae; genus Sweltsa; species Sweltsa coloradensis. Next base: position 5,847 of record JAMZAV010000657.1, read on the forward strand.
TCAAGATAAATAAAATGAGTCTCAATGGAGAAAAAAGCCAACTAATTAAGTTTACAACCAAACAAGAATGCTTCAAGTACCAATATAATATTGAAGGCACAATCTTTTAGTATACGGACAACTGCAAATATCTGGGGGTTCATTTAAATGCAAAACTTAACTGGAGCCATCATATAAATAGAGTAATAATAAATGGAAACAAAAGCCTAAATTTTATAATGAGAAATCTTAGAGGAAGTAGTTCAGTAGTAAAAGAAAAAGCATATTTAGAGATAGTAAGACCAGCATTGGAATATGCCTGTTTGGTATGGGACCCACATACAAAGTCTCATATCCAAAGTCTAGAAATGGTCCAAAGAAGGGCTGCAAGGAAGGTGCTAGGAAAATTTGGTCCAAGACACAGCCCCTCAGAAATGATTTTAGAATTAGGGTGGGTCCCACTGCAGGAACGAAGGAAAATTTCAAAATTATGTAGTATATTTAAAACTCTAGCAGGTGAACCGGCCTGGGTAGACATTAATGATAGTCCGATAGACTTAAAGATGCAGTACATAAAGGGAGACACGATCACGGTCAAAAATTATTTTTACATAGGTATAACACGGATGTTGGGAAACACTCATTTGTGGGATCGACAATTAAAAGTTGGAACGAGCTAGATAAAAGTGTATTCAACCCTCAACCGCAAAACGTTGCTGAGTTCAAACAGAGAGTTATTTGTAATAACAGGTTATAAATATTTATGTATTTAATTTTTAATAACTATCTAAGTAGGTTTGTAAGTAGTGTGTTAAAGTAGGCCTAAGTTTGTTTAGTCTACTATTTGAGTATAATAATTATTATTAATGGACAATATTGAAATCAATATTCTGTATCTGAGCAAAAGAGCTCTAAACTGGAATAAAACAATACAATACAATACCCTTGGTGACACAGTGGCACCCTGGCCTACACATCCTCGACGGGATCCTCAAAAGAGGTAGCCACTTCCTTGTATCCTCTGCTACCACACAACACCTGGCCAACAACATCCCCAGAGTGTTCTTCAGACGTCCACCAAACCTGAGTAGCATGCTAGTAAAACATGACCTACAAAGGAGACAAAAAGAGGACACCCTACCCAGAGGATCCTACCCCTGCCAGAGCAATCGCTGCCACATCTGCCCGATAAACCCTCCAGCTAAGACCTTCTCGGCCAGAGCCACGGAGATGACATATCCCATAAAGCATCACAACACCTGCACCACCAAAACCCTTATATACCAACTAGGCTAGATGTCTGCACTGCCCCGCGGAGTACATAGGCCTAACCACCAACACCCTGAGGCAAAGAATGAATGGGCACAGGCATGATACAGTGAGAGTTAATGACAAACCAGTGGACTACATGCAGCCACTCATAACCTAAGCTTTAATGACTGTTTCAACGCCAGCATTATAAAAGCATTACCACCTAACTGCAGTGAAGAAGAGCTCAGGAAATGGGAATTGGCACACCAAATGGTCACTAGCTCCCGTGAGCCTCCCAACAGACCGGGTAGTTACTTTTGAAAAGGTAATGAAATAACATTACTCATTACTTTAGCCAAAATGTAACAAATTACTTTAGTTACTTTTCCAAGAAAGTAATGAAATTACGTACTTTTATGAAAAAATTTGTGAAATTACTTCAAAAATTACTTTAAATTAAAATGTATCTGACGTGCGGACGAGTATGAAAGCAAGGCTTTGTTACGATGGCGGGTCTCAGACAGGGTGTTATCCACGCCCACACTTCAAAACCACGGAGGCTATCACAGAGATATTGTGATTATCGACGTATAGAATGCATTGTAAATTATTGATACGCGGGTGACATCTTGCAAATGTTGTAACTCACTACAAGTCGTAACAATTCGACTATCATTATTTGAACAGACTTGAAGTTGATGTCAAGTAAAAATAATTACGATCGTGAACGGCGCTCGTCGATAGGCGGAAGTACCAAAAGTAACATGGCAGGTTCTGAAATAAAAACTCGGGACTAGAAATCTCTCGATCAGACCTATGAAATGTCGAAATGCTGCATGCACATTGCACATTGTTTAAGCGGGCGATACGTAGAAAGGCCAGCAGGCGCACTGGCCCAGTGACTGATTTTGATACACAAAGGCACGGGCCGCGCGGCAAAAGAACGCGTTACTAACGCCAAATTACAATGATAAAAGTAGTGAAATTACTCTTTCGTACTTTGAGAAAATTGTAATTAAATTACTGGCTCGTTACTGAAAAAAGTAATTCGTTACAGTAACGCGTTACTTCCGTTACGTTACTACCCAGGTCTGCCTCCCAACCTCAACCTACGTTAACCTTGGGGTCCAGAGGGGAAACAGAGAACTACCTTACCTGGCTGACCTTCCCTAGTTCCCCTCTCCACTGCCAACAGCGCCTCTTGCACATATTTGTAAATAGCAGCCATTTATTTAGTCAGTAACTCTCTCAACTCCGACGGGTGAACAAGGCTGTTCAAGCTGAAACGTTTTGTCGTAATGTAATGTGATTTGTGTATATAATTATGTGATCTTCAACTCTACACAGCCGCCAAACTCTTTCAAGGTAAGCTGTTGGCTCCCAGCCTCTATCAATCTTTCCCCAACCAACACTGTATTGTAACTTGGTAATACCATAGAAATAAAACTTACATACAATTATACAATTTTAATCACTAATTTTGATATGGAACTTAAAAAAGTAACGAGATCCCACGCATACAAAAAAACTTGTAAAAATACAGCCAAACCTTTTCACTCAAAAGCACCGAGATCTCAAAGAGGGCCAAGCTTATAAAACAAATTCACTTTCCCCGTTTTTTTTTTTTTTTTTTTTTTTAATTTATTTAACAAAAAATAAATGGGCAAAGATTTTATTGTTAAGAACATTTAGGAAATTAGTACGTTCTAGCTACAAATGCAATATACTAGGAAAACGCTTAAGTCCCGCCGCGTTGTTGGATGAGCATAATTGGTGCATTGAGCTGCCATGTGTTATGCGGATTTTCTGTTGTTCTGTGAAAAAATCGTTGAAGATTTTTTTTTAAATTAATTTAAATTAAATAAAAAATAAACTTTAATTTAATTTAATCGAAAAATGGCGATTTTCATAAGAAACAATTATTCGATTGCGCTCAAATTTCATGCGCATATATTAATTCATAAAATTGAGGTTCTGTGAAAAAATCATTACAATCGGATAAAGCATGTAGGTGTTATAAGTCAAAGAATTGTTTAAAAAAAAAAAAATGTAAAATTTCGATTTCCATGAGAAATAATTTTCCGATTGCGCTCAAATTTCACACGAATATCTTAATTCATAAAATTATGGTTCTGTGAAAAAATCATTAAAATCGAATAAAGCATGTTGGTGTTAGAAGTCGAAGAAATTTTTAAAAAATAAAAAAAAATCGTAAAATTGCGATTTTCATGAGAAATAATTTTCCGATTGTGCTCAAAAACGTGTCAGTTCTAAGTTCAAAGATTTCGAAGACCTCCATAAAATTTCATCGCAATCGGAGTATCGGTTTAGCCGGAATCGTACTATTACAACAGCCAAAAATTACAAAAAAAAAATCGATTTTTTTTCTCCAAGTGTAGTGAAATGGAATCTTCGCTACGCTCATCCAATGACTACATCCATGCAAAGCTTGGTAAAATAAATTTGCACTATTATATTCAAAACAATAACTTCACCTACAAACAAGATTTTGCCAAACTATGCAACGATGCAGTCACGGGGCAAAGTGAATTTGTTTCATAAGCTTGGCCCTTATTTGAAATCTCAATGCTTTTGAGTGTGAAAAGTTTGGCAGTACCGGTATTTAACAAGTTTTTTGTATGCCTGGGTATACAATATACAGTATACACAATCAAACTGTCACTAAGTCTTTAAAAACATTATTTGTTATTGTATGTGAAACAACAACAGTTTTAAAATTCAGTGTTTCTGATGCAGCTAATACACTGGCAAATACGTACTCTTTGCCTATTTGTTTCAGACGTGCTACCTTCTGTAATAGAATACTTATTACATGCGGACGGCACACTTAATAATATATGATGATATTGATTGTTGACATGACAAGACATTCTCTCCCTAGAAACGGAAATGATTCTGTACATTGTATATTGGAGCAGGGATTGATTGAATACATACCCTAAATCGCAGATACCATCACGCTAACTATACCCCTTTAATTGAAATTCCAAGGAATCCTAAAAAACCAAGTTTGAATTTCCACACAGAGATAATTCTCACGAGTGTTTCTTTCTCAATTACATTAATCGAAACCACTGCCTCCTAGATGTAGCTCGTGGCTCCAACGAGGAGCCACGAGCTACATCTAGGAGGGTGTGTTTTGATCACTGCCTCCTAGATGTTGCTCGTGGCTCCAACAAGGAGCCACATCTAGGAGGCAGTGATCAAAACACACCCGTAGGTCAACTCATGAAGGGCCCTTTACACGGGGAAGTTGGAAAAGTAAAAAGAAAAAGTGAGGAGAAAAAGTAGCTTTTTTGTAGTAGAGATAGCGTGCAGCTTATGGGACTTTTCAAGTTGCCTTCACACGGGGAAGTTAAATAGTAAAAAGTGAAAAGTTTCCCAACTTGTCGGGCTCTGCTCGACAAGTGAAAAGTGGAAAGTAGAATGGCCTTGAAGAGTTGACCGTAATTGGTCGACAACGTTGTCATTGAGTTCAACTTTGGCAAGAAATCGAGATGCAGAAAAACGTAACACCTTTGCCACAGCTTGATATATAAGTGGCGGTGGAAATTCCTGCCCGACTGTCAGCTGAGTTTCATTCTGTCAACTTGTAAAATATGCGCAAAAACTGTGTTTCATAGCGTCTACCGAACTAGCACATTTAGTTTGCCCCAAAATAGAGAGGCAAGTGACAGTAATGCGGAACCCGATCGCGGCTGAAGAAAGGCTGGCAGTGACGTTGCCGTTTTTAGCATCAGGTTTGTACCTAACCTAGGCCTAGGCCTAGAACCTAGAATAGATAGTAAACAAACACGCGCCAGTACTGTGTGAAGATCAAGATTGAAGAAAACAATTGTCATTGTTAGTTACCCCTACTTGTCGCATCAGGGCGCGTGGCGGAACAGTTTCGCACAAAGGCCGAGAGGTGACGCCAGGCACAAACTTTTTCTCTTCGTCCGTGTGAAGGCTTCGAAAAGCTACTCGTTCTTTTTACTTTTTACTTTTTCAACTTCTCCGTGTAAAGCGGCCTTGACTGTTGTCAGTGGCAAAAAATCTTATGTTTCCAAGAGAAATCTAGAGGAGTAGAAATCATTCATGTCAGGAATATGAATAATGCTTTTTAAATATTTCATAACAGTTTTAAAAAAAAAGTATTTACAAAGTACGTATTCCCAGTATCCAGTGATGGTCTTTCCATTTACAGTACCTGTACATAGATTCAAGTAGCTCGGTAAGACTTGTACTAACAAGTTTCTTCACTCAAGCTACTTACCCAAGATTGTTTATTTGCAGAGTACGTTCAAGTTTTTATTGTTAAGAACATTTTGTATACTAGTACGTACGCTCTAACTACAAATGAAATAAAAGTTTACGTGGCATCACTAGTCTTTTTTCTTTTTGATAAATTTATATGTGTTTTTTGTAATTATGTAACTTAGGGCTGAGGCAGCTGTTGAAAATGCGGTAAAGTACCTGCAAATAAAAATATAAGTTAAGTAACAAAACTAATATTATCCTTACCCTTAATGGTTAGAGTTACAATATTAGTCAGGGGAATAAGTGGAAAAATAAAAAGCAAAAAATGATACAGGCTACAAACTTGACAGTGGGATAGGTATGAGTAAGACGGATCATTTTTTGGGGCGGCCCCAAATTTTGGTCCCCATAGAGTGTCCTCCAGTGAGATCTGAATTTTGACTTTTCAATATTTTTTTACAAAGTTTCTGGGTGATTTATGACTTCATACTAATATACATATTGGTAGGGATACTGTTTTACATACTGAAAAAAATAGTCATTATTTTAAATTCACAAAAAACAAAATGGCGGACAATTGAATTTTGAGACATCAATACTTTGGCTGTGATTTTAAGACGGGCTATTATACCGTATAATACCGAATATAGGCCAACCTTTTTTTCATTATTTTAGGTCTCATAATCCCTTCTCGGCCTATATGCGAGCATCGGCATTTTGACGCGCTAATTTCAAACACTAAGTTACAGCGCCATGTGACAAGGAAATACATATAGTTCACTGCTTGTGTCTGGCGCTGCGCCAACAATACTGCAGGCACGATAGTGATGTGAAATTACCGGTAATTTATAATTTGGTAAATTACCCGGTAATTTACCAATGGTCGGTAATTTAAATTACAAATTGAAATGGTATAATTTAGAGTGCCTGGTTTAGGGAAAAATGTTTTTAAAATTGGGCATTTATTCAGTAGGGCCTACTGGTAGAGTAACCGGTTTTTAAGGCTGATTCTTATTTAATTATTTAGGCCTATGTGCATCTCTTCACTTGTGTAGCCTATTTGTTTTGTAGAGTGGTGGAACAATGCACCTAGAGGCACACACACTTTTGTTAAGTGGAAAGTGTGCCATTTGGCTTGATAGAGGCCTACCATGGTTAGGGAGCCACCTACTATTGAGTCATGGGCACAATGAAATCACGACATTGTGACTGTGACTGTGACTGTACAGCCCACTCAAAGTTTTTGCATAAAAGTAACTTTTTTTAGCAAACATCAATTTAAAAAATCGTAGTCCTATAGCAGGCCTAATACAAATATATGCAGCTACCTTCTTTACCCTAAGCATAACCTTAAGAAAATAATGACAATGTTTTAAAAAGATAACTAGTAGGCCTAATAAAGAAATGCCCCTTTGGATTTTGAAGACAAAGTTTAAAGAAAAAAAAGTACAGTAAAGTAAAGATTTCAAATTTACCACATTGTAATTTACCACGTAAATTACCGAAATTTGTAAATGGGTAAATTACCGAGAATTGGTAATTTACCAGCGGTAATTTACCGCGTAATTTGCCGCGTAAATTACCAACTCACATCACTAGCCGCACGGAGGACGCGACGCTATCTCCAGCCTAGTGGAGGCCTACTGATGACATGAGTGAAGTATGACGAGGAACAGAATACTAGGCGATATGAACCGGTCTGCTTGGAGATTGCGTCATAGCGCTACGTCATCACGGGCTCCGCGTCAATAGGCCGCGCGGGAAAAACGACCTTGGCACTGGCTCCGCGGAAACAGACCGCAGGAATAACGGCGCGTAAAATAAAAATATTTCATTAAAAATTCTTTTTTTAAATTTCGATGACCAAAGTTAGGGGGTCGGCCTTTCTTCAAGGTCGGCCTATATACGGTACTATACGGTAGATAAGGGCAAAATATTTTACACAGTGATGAACATGACGATAACTATCAGCTTTAGGGGCGGCCCCAAAATGGCGTCCCCATATTATGACCACCAGTGACATTTTACTTATTCAACATAAATTCTGCTATAACTCGATTAAAAGGGATTGTCGGCTAAAAAATAAGAATAAAACCACTACTCAAACTATATTTAATATTGCTCATTAAATATATATACTATATATCAAACACCCTTTTCCAACATTCGTCGGGTCGGGGGTGACGAGTCACCAGTTTCCCCGGGCTATCTTCTAGTGCTTGGGTAGCCAGGCTCACACCCCTCATCTTCTTCCTCGTTTTCTTCCATAACGGCATTTTTTAATAATTCTCTCCACTTTTCCTGTCCTCCCAGAGTCTTTCTTCATTACCCCTATCCCATGTTTTTTCCCTCTTTCTCGACGCTTCGCGTTATTTGGTCCCGCCATCTAAACTCTTGGGGCCCGGGCCCAAATCTTTCGCACTCCCCCACATGTACTTTTAAATTCTCGTCTTGGGATTCTGTCTTGCTTCATTCTTCTTACATGTCCATACCACCTGAGTCTTTCTCTTCCTATTTTATGAAGAAGACAGACCCAAAGTAAACACAATATTAGTACGTCAAGACCACAACGAGAGCAAAGGCAACCAAAATTGCGGTCCGGGCCCCATGGGAAACTTTTTTGTAGGCCTACCTAGGCCTACACCTGACAAGGGCACTGGGCCTGGTAGGACCGTCCTAGGCCTAAAGAAGTAAACCGAATCGTGAAGAAAAAGAGCACCCATAAACCAGCTTTGATTGGTACCTCTCAATCTTGCCTGCAAATGCTGCCTGTTGCATCAAAGAAAGCCTGGCTGTATGTTGGGAAATTACATGCGGACGTTACGGATGAACAGGTCTTAAAGTTTCTCCATACAAAGCTTCCAATGAAGTTTTCATCTGCGAAAAACTCTCATCTCTTGGCAACCACAGCAGCTTCAAAATTGGGGCTGATTACAATTTGAAAGAGAAGATGGATGATCCATCGTTTTGGCCTGCGGGTGTGATCGTCCGGCGGTTTTTTTCAACGGGAATCACGGAAACTGACCCCCTCTTAACGCTTTCGAAGGGGGTAAGAAATGGTACAAGTAAGGATAGAGAAGACGGAGCGTACATTTTTTTTCCGTTTTCTTCCAAAATATTCAAAGTCTAACCAACAAAATATTAGAACTAGACGATTTGCCTGGCTGGTTGCAGGGACGGACAGTGGCCGGAGGTGGTATGCTTAACAGAGCATTGGCTGAACCATGACCGGATTAAACTTACTCAGTTAGGTGGCTATCGATTAGCCGCAGCATTCTGCAGAGTGGCTCTTAATACCGCCTACGGGGGTTCGTGCATTTTTGTGCGGCAAGACCATACCCATACGCCATTTGATAGAATCAACATGCTAGGTATACCCAATCATTTCGAGGTACCCCGCGACCAGGATTGAGCTTAACTTTAGTACAGGGACTCTTCAGCCTATCGTCATTGTTGCCGTGTACAGACCACCAGCGGGCTGCAACCAGGTGTTTTCTACAACAGCTTGAAAAATGCTTAACTATTCTGGCCCAAAAGAAACACACACGCTCTTATAGTGGAGACTTCAACGTAGATTTCTCCAAGGATTCCAGTTCAAAGAGAGATATTGAAAAACTGATAACTGGCATTTGGATACACTCCCAGAGTTCAGGAACTTACAAGACTTCATTCAAGGGGGTAGGGACCATTATCGATAACGTTTTCACTACTAATCTCCTTACAGTCAACATAGAGGTGAACCACAACGGGCTCTCGGACCACGGGGCTATATGGTGCCACATTGACGGTAGTGACCTCCTACACAGAAAGAAGGAAGATTCTCTTGACAAAACGACTAGGCCTACACACTGTAGAGAGTTACGGAGAAACTTCAGCGTTAGGAGCATCGACACATTCTGGAACAACATTTCGTCAGAAACCTGGATGGAAGTTTTCACGGAGCCAAATAATGTAGACTTTATGTATAATACCTTTCTTGATAAATTCAAATGCTGTTTTGATAGGTCACTCCCCCTTCAGCCACTAAAGCACCAGGATAACACAAAGACCTGGGTTACTGCAGAAGTGAAAGAATGGGGTAAAAGATGTCGGAAGGCATATGAAGATTGGACGATTTGGAGAACTCCAGACAAGGAAATACTTTACAGGGAGATAAAGAAAAAGTATAAAACTATTATTGAACTAACAAAATCACTCCACTGCAATAAGAAAATAAACACAGCAGCTACAAGAGTGCCGCAGTCTGGAAGATAGTAACGGTGAACTTCACGGCAATAAGCAAAGCCTACGTCGATCCACCTTAGCCTAGAAAACAAGGTTATTTCAGAACCAACCGAAGTTGCAAATAGCTTCAATAGATTTTTTGTAACAGCGGCAGAAAGTATAATTAAGAGTAGGACCCCCCCTCTGGTGGATCCTGGAGTACATAATTCTGGGCATACAGGAGGAGACCTGCTGGTCACTTCAACGCCTTTCCCCTGTGAACCCATTACAGGGACTGAAGTCCTCAACATTACCAGGACCCTAAGGAACACTCTCTCTGCGGGTGTGGATGAAATTCCGAACCGCGTTATCCGTAGATGTTCCAGACCGGTTGCGGATGTTCTTGCAACAATCATTAACACATCGCTACAACTCCGGGTCTTCCCAAAGGCGATGAAGAACAGCCTTGTGGTCCCGATACACAAGAAGGGCTGCAAATCAGTGATTGGCAATTATCGCCCTATTGCCTTGGTTACAGCCTTGTCCAAAGTTTTAGAAAAGCTTGTGAAGCTAGGATCATACAGTATTTAGAATCTAACTTGCTCTTTACTAACAGTCAACACGGTTTTCCGTCAGGGCCGATCTACTACCTCAGCCTTATGTGGAGTAATAGAAAAACTAAGCGAAACCATCGACGCTGGGGACTCTGCACTGGCCGTATTCTGTGACATGTCCAAAAGCCTTTGACTGCGTGAACCACAATAGGCTTGTTGGTAAGTTTAGAGCACTGGGCTTTCCAGACTATATTGTAAAATGGGTTGCGTCCTACCTGGAGGGTAGAGAACAGTCGGTACAAGTCAGAGATTCGGATGACGGAAGGACCAAATTGGTTAGATCATCTTGGATGAAGACCACTACCGGGGTACCACAAGGCACTGTACTTGGGCCACCATTCTTCCTTGTTTATGTGAATGATCTACAACCGTGTACTCCGAGGTGTGAAGTCTATATGTACGCAGATGACTTTACTTTCGTTTGCTGGGGGAAATACATCACTGAAGTCATCAAAGCCGCGCAAAAAGAACTGGACCAGGAAGCTGCATGGCTTTACGAAATCAGCTTGCGATGAATGCAGAGAAGACTACAACTACACTCTTTAGTCTCAACCCCAGTAATGCCAGTAATGTCAGCAAGCTGAATCTACACTTCGAGGGGCACTTGTTGCCCGAGGCTGAAACTGTAGCTTCCTTGGGCTTACCATAGCCTCAACACTTAAGTGGGACTCGCAAGCTGACAACCTTATTAAGAAGCTAAGTAAAGCCTGCTTTGCTATTAGAATTATCAGACAGCGTATTGGCCTTAGTTCTGCTAAGATTGTTTATTCTGCATATTTTGAGTCTCTTTTACGTTACGGTATATAACTATGGGGCTCCTCTAGCAAGAGAGTTTTCACCAGTATCTTCTTGATACAGAAGCGAGCGGTGCGTACTCTAGTGGGTGTTGGTAAACGGCATTCGTGCAGACTACTATTTTCCCGAGCTCGGCTTACTAACCCTTGCTGGTCTTTACATTTACGAATCAGTTATACATGTTCGCAAAAGATTTAGCTAACTTTAAAAAAAATTCTGACTTTCATGGGTATGATACTAGGCATCGGGGGGACCTGCATCTTGAATCAGTAAGAACTACTACAGCTGGTCTCAGGAGCCCCAGAAGTTGTGGAAGGCGGCTCTACAACAACCTGCCCATGGAGTTGAAAACAATTAATACCAGTGACGACTGCTTTAAAAGCAAATTAAAAGCATTTCTTATTGATAAGGCATTTTATTCAATTGATGAGTTCTGTAGTTAAATCTGGAGTTACCACAATGTTTTATTATTCATTATTTTAGCAACATAATCATTGTGTATTTTGTAGATCATATGTTTGACAATGTATAATATCCATGAATGTACATTTATGTTATTCTCTAGGGATCTATGTACAATAAACAGCAATCAATCAATCAATCAATCTCGTAGACTTTCCACTCCTAATTTGTTTCTTGTTGTTATGCTTCGTACCTTGTCTAGTTTTGTTATGCCCACCGCACTTCTTAGGAATTTCATCTCTGCTGCTTGCAGTCTGCTCTCTTCCTTTCCTCCTATTGTCCATGTCACTGATGCATATGACAAAATTGGGAGAAAGTACATTTTGTATAATATCATTTTACATCTGTTTGATATTTCCTCTTTCCATAGTAGTTTTCGTACGCTTTGGTAGAATTTGTGTGCTAGTATGATTCTTCTTGATATTTCTGCTGTTATTTTGGCATCCTTTGTCAGAATACTTCCCAGGTATTTGAATTCTTCTGCAATTGACAGCTCTTCTCCACGTAGTGTTACTTTTTTCTGGTTCGGTTTTAATTTTCTTGGTTACTATTAACATCTCACTCTTTTCAATACTTATTTTCATGTTAAATTCCTGTGTTTCCTCATTCCACTTATCTATACTTTCCTGGACTTCTTCAATGGAATCTCCCCATCTCACTATATCGTCGGCAAATATCATCGTCTTTGACATTTTGTTTTCGGTTGGTTCTACTTTTCTTAGTATGGCATCCATTACAATGGCGAACAGTGTAGGGGACATCACACTGCCTTGTCGTAGACCACTGTTTATTTCGAACCAGGTCGTTCTACCCAGTGGTGTTTGTACGCAGCTCTTGCTTATGGCATATGTACTTTGGATTCTTGCCACTAGACTCTTTTCCACTCCTGTAGCTTTTAGGCATTCCCATACTTTAGCTCTTGGGCACTGTCATATGCCTTTTCTAGGTCCAGGAAGACCATATACATTTCTTCTCCTTGTTCCCATTTTTTTTCCATGATTTGTCTGAGTGCAAATATAAGCAATGCAATGCAAATATAAATATTAATATAAAAGAGGAAATGATGTACAAAAGTTATCAAAATCCAACATGGCGGCCTATTATTCATAGACCTGCGGGATAGTCGGAGATAGCCAAGGAAAACCTGCTTTACTTATAAAAGCATGAATGTTGACTGAGCATAACCTAAAGGGGATTTAAGGATATAACCCCACTCAAAAATGTACCCATAGAACTCTTAAAATCCAAGATGGCGGCCAAAAAATTTAACTTTTTTTAAAATGGTCTGATTTGACTGGTTTTCATTTGATGGGTGCAATTTCATGGTCTGAATAGATATTTGAGAAAACTAAATTTTTGTATTCGGAAGCCAATAAAATCTAAGATGGAGGCCTAAAGTATACACTTTGTTATTTATTCCTGGATGTAATTAAAATTCGGTTTCTGCACGTATAGGTAGAACCAGATAAGGTGGCGGCCGCCAAGGGATCGCAGCACTGTCGTCCACGCACTATGGCCACAAGATCGGCAAAAAGTAGATAAAATAACGGTCTCTAAAACTGCTTTCGGAGAAAAACACGACTATTTTAAAGTCAAGCCTTGCCCAATATATCCTAAAAATAAAGTATTTATGAAGTGTACGAATAAAATCAAGACATTTTGATGCTCCTAAACATTGACATCACATCTGGCGAGGTTGGCATTATAAACAGCTGGAACTTTGGACACACCATTACCAACAAGGCAAAAAAACACTTTCGTAATCGTGATTACTTAAAATCATTATTTCGCTAAAATACTGACTCTGTGGGACGAACTACTTTATTCACAGCTTATAAAATGATGATTTATGTGATAACATACCACGATAACATGACCAAATACGGTAGGCCCTACCTAATGCCAGTTGTGTGTAAATTGTCAACGTTGGCATCCGTGCTCTCGCTTGACCTTGACGGCCGCCAGCTTATCTGGTTCAACCTATATATTGAGCTACTTAGTGTAAACTCGAAGTTAAAATTAATTGAAAGCATGATTTTATCTGATATTCTACTAAATTCAAAAACTAAATCCAAGATGGCGACCATTTTTATTTTTTTTATTTAGTCTTTTTTTATTTTATTTTTTACTTTATGCATGTTCGTTGCAGACGCTGAATAAGAAAACACTGTACACATTTGCAATAAATAATGATTATACAGCCGTACCAAAAAACAAGATAGAGGACAAGAATATTACTTTTGCTGCTTCTACTCAGATTTATATTTTAAAATTCAACAAAAGATTTATGTAGATGGCATAGGCCCTATTATGTTTTATTAATTGTTTTGACAAATTTTTAAATATCGTAGGCAATAAAACTCAAACTAACGTTAAATTGACCTCAAAATAGCACTCGTCAGCTCAATCTACGTATATAACCCGAAATTCAATAAAATCGGAGTATAAACGGCAAAAGTAACATTCTAGTCCTCCATCTTGTTTTTTTGGTAAGGCTTTACAATTATTACTAGGGAAACGCCAAAGTCGTTGTTAAGACGAGTGAGTGAGCCATGTGTTGAGTACCCGGTAACATTTCTTTTCTTCCCTTTACCTTAGGCCTCCCTAGCCTATCATAGGCTACAGTGGAGCATTATGGCCTAAACTATGGCCTAAACTTAAATACCCTATTATTTATACGAATATAATTATCAAACTTAAATGCAAATGTTCCCGGGTACTCAACACATGACTCGCTCACTCGTCTAACAACGACTTTGGCGTTTCCCTAGTCTAGTTGGCTAAAGCGCCCTTATAGCCAAAATGTGGGAGACATGGGATCAATCCCCTGGTCGGGAAAGATTTTGTAATTTCTGGATTGTATTTAAATAATTATTAAACATGTTTTGAAATGCATATAACGCAGTGTAGTCCATCATCTGTGACAATAGGGCCTACTATGGTAAACATAGCCAGTACGAAATACGTGAAAATATTGCAAGGTTTACTCAATCTACGAGCGGAATTTGGGGATACCTTGACGTGCAACATTTGATAGACCTTGCATGGGCACAGCATTTCACGGCCAGGCGAATAACAAACAAAAAATATATTTTCAAAATCTAAACCATTGTCGTTAAAATAATTTCTAAACATTGGAATCCTATTTTTCAATTTATTATTTCTTGTAGGTTTATATCGCAATGGATCTGGCTGATTTTGTTAGCAGTTCTCAGTAAACTCGTACCGGATGTCTGTTTAAAATTTCAGCGCAATCTGTTCAGCAATTCGGCTGATTTTCAACGTACACACCACACGCACGCACGCAGACTAACAATAAGCGCCGTTTGAGTTGAATGGAGATCACTCCGTTCGCTGCGCTCACTCGTTTAATAAATTGCAAATGTGTACAGTGTTTTCTTATTCAGCGTCTGCAACGTACATGCATAAAGTAAAAAAGAAGACCAAATAAAAACCAAATGGTTGCCATCTTGGATTTAGTTTTTGAATAAAGTAGAATATCAGATAAAACCATGTTTTCAATTAATTTTAACTTTAAGAGTTTACACTAAGTAGCTCAATATACGTGCAGAAACTTGTACCATGTATTAGTCTAGTGAATAAAGAACTACTCTACTCTACTCTAAATAACAAACTATATAGGCCTCCATCTTAGATTTTATTGGCTTCCGAATACAAAACTTTAGTTTAAACCTCAAATATCTATTCAGACCATGAAATTACACATGAAATTACATCAAATGAAAACCAGTCAAATCAGACCATTTTAAAAAAGTTAAATTTTTTTGGCCCCCATCTTGGATTTTAAGAGTTCTATGGGTACATTTTTGAGTGGGGTAATATCCTTAAATCACCTTTATGTTATGCTCAGTCAACATTCATGCTTTTATAAGTAAAGCAGGTTTTCCTTGACTATCTCCAACTATCCCGCAGGTCTATGAATAATAGGCCGCCATGTTGGATTTTGATAACTTTTGTACATCATTTCCTCTTTTATATTAATGAGCAATATTAAATATAGTTTAAGTAGTGATTTATTCTTATTTTTTAGCTGTAAATCCCTTTTAATTTAATCGAGTTATAGCAGAATTTATGTTGAATAAGTAAAATGTCACTGGTGGTCATAATATGGGGGACGCCATTTTGAGGCCGCCCCTAAAGCTGATTGTTATCGTCATGTACATCACTGTGTAAAATATTTTGACCGTATCTATAATAGCCCGTTTTAAAATCACAGCCAAAGTATTGATGTCTCAAAATTCAACTGTCTGCCATTTTGTTTTTTTGTGAATTTAAAATATTGACTTTTTTTCAGTATGTAAAACAGTATCCCTACCAAAGTATTAAGTCATAAATTGCCCAGAAACTTTGTAAAAAAATATTGAAAAGTCAAAATTCAGATCTCACTGGAGGACACTCTATGGGGACCAAAATTTGGGGCCGCCCAAAAAATTGATCGTTATACTCGTACCTATCACACTGTAAAGTTTGTTGCCTGTATCATTTTTTGCCTAATTTTACTATAATATGCCGCTTATTCCCCTGACTATATAGATTGAAGTATGGTTTACTAGTAACCTCTAAGCCATAATGAAACATTTGTAGCATTTTCAATTCAACCAAGAATGCCAGTAAATATCAAGCTTACCATAAGGCATGAAGAGCTGGGTGATCTACGTAATTAAACACTGGAGCTGCCAGGGTTGATGCCACTAGCGCCAGCTGGACAATCGTGTTCCCTTTACTTATCAAGGTTGGCTGCAGCTGTGCTGTAGCATGGGTTGCATCAAAATATCTGCTGAATGTCTTCTGTTGGTAGAAAGAAATTAATTTATAAAACGTTACATAAAAAAAGCAATATAGGCCTACAATGATATACAACATTTCAAGAAATATGACACCATAGATACTAGTATACCCCCCCCCCCCTTTGTATGACACACACACACTCAAACAATCTAGAATCATATCAGTAGAAGGCGGTGAGTTGTGGCAGTTTTTTTAATTGCATTTTTTGATGTTCAAAATAAATAATATGTTTTGAGTCATAGATGGTTATGGGATCAAATTTTAAGATCCAAAGTTGCAGAATTGTATATTGAGGTGGGTACATTGTTAGTAACAGTTTCTTTGAATCAGGTGAGATGAAAAGAGTGATTTTAAAAAGTGTTTCAAAGGATTTTTTTAGATAGTTTAATAATATTATCAACAAAACAAAACAAAAGAGAAAGAGTGTCAAGGCTTCAAGAATTGTGAAGAGTGTAGAGTGACTCTCTGGGGTAAAATCGGAGAGCTATAGACCCGGCCCAGGGCCAGCATTAATTTAATAATATTCATTATAACTTAACTAGGAAAACGCTAAAGTCCCGCTGCGTTGATGGATGAGCTTTTTAAAGTTTTTAGTTTGCGTGGGATATCTTTACTTTTGCAAGTGCTTTGTTTTGCTACCTACGCATTGTAAGTGATTGTTGTAAAATTTCTTTTGTTACCTGTCAATTGGTATTATTTACCGTAAAAAACTTATATTAAAAGCTTTATTTCTATGGATTCTGGCTAACTTTTTCAACTTTTTCTTTTAAAAGGTACTACATCACCATAACCTTAATGTCCATGTATAATATGAACGTTGAAGGCCCACCCGTTTGGTCAGAATTGGCCCAAATGGCACGAAAATATCGCACTAAAAGTAAAAAACTTATATTAAAAGCTTTATTTCTATAGATTCTGACTAACTTTTCCAACTTTTTCTTTCAGAAAGCAATACATCACCATTACCTTAATGTCCATGTGAAATATGAACGTTGTAGCCTCACCCGTTTGGTCAGAATTGACCCAAATGGCACGAAAATATCGCACAAAAAGTCAAAAAACTTATATTAAAAGCTTTATTTCTATAGATTCTGGCTTACTTTTTCAACTTTTTCTTTCAGAAAGCAATACATCACCATTACCTTAATGTCCATGTGAAATATGAACGTTGTAGCCCTACCCGTTTGGTCAGAATCGGCCCGAATGTCTAAAAAATATCGCACTAAAAATCGAAAAAAATCGTAAAAGTGCGATATTCATGAGAAATATTTCTTCGATTGTACCCAAAAACGTGGCTCGTCTAAGTTCAGAGATTTCGAAGGTCCCCTTCAATTTTCATCAAGATCGCATATGCCGTTTGCCCGGAATCGTGCGGAAAAAAAAAAAACGAGCTAAATTTTTTGGGGGGTCAGTGAAATTGAAGTCTTCGCTTCGCTCATCCAAAAACAGAAAAGAAAAAAAATAGTTCAATAAAAATACTAGGAAGCTTCGCAAACGCTTTTTTTAGTCGCGTTGATGGATGAGCTTTTTAATTATAAAATGTAAATTTTAATTTAAAATAATAAAAACATTAACACGGCCCATACAAAACAATCATTAGGTCTGTTGGATCTTTGATTGTTTGTAACAAGGCTGTGAGTAAGGTAAACAATCTCCTGTAAAGTTTTCATACAAGGCTGTGAGAAAGATCTAAAATCTAAATTTTCGTGCTATTTTGGGCGGATTCTGACCAAACGGGTGGGGCTACAACGTTCATATATCACATGGACATTAAGGTAAGGGTAATGTATTGACTTTTGAAAGAAAAAGTTGAAAAAGTTAGCCAGAATCTATAAAAATAAAGGTTTTAATATTTTAACACCTCAAAAAACTCAAATTAAAACCTTTATTTCTATATATTCTGGCTAATTTTTTTAACTTTTTCTTTCTAACGTCAATACATCACCATTGCCTTAATGTGCATGTGAAATAAAAACGCTGTAGCCCCACCCGTTTGGTCAGAATCGGCCCAAATGTCACAAAAATATCGCACTAAAAATCGAAAAAAATCGTAAAAGTACGATATTCATGAGAAATATTTCTTCGATTGTACCCAAAAACGTAGCAAGTCTAAGTTCAGAGATTTCGAAGGTCCCCTCAAATTTTCATCAAGATCGCATATGCCGTTTGCCCGGTAGAGAGCGAACAAACAGACAGAAATACAAACAAAAAAAAAACAAAAAACAACCCGAGCTAAATTTTTTGGGGGGTCGGTGAAATTGAAGTCTTCGCTTCGCTCATCCAATTAAACTTCAAAGAAATGCTCTCCGTATGGCCACCATTTGTAGGGCTCCCATTCGTACCGTTTTAGCCGGGACAGTCCCTTTTTTGAGGTGGTGTCCCGGCTACTTGTAGCCGGGACGCCTAATTGTCCCGTTTTTAAGAATGGCGAACGACCGCGCTATTTTTACGGTCTAGCATTTGAATCGCCGCGCCTGCAATGCAACTCTTCACCCCGACCATGGCCAGTTACCAACCACTCACCAAAAACGAACTATAAAGATTCAAGAAGTCAAGGTCAAGATCCAGGCTGCCAACAGTCAAAAGAAAGTGTCATTTTACCGATAAACCATAGACAGATTTTCCTTTTTTGCGAAAAAGTAACAAGAATATTGAAGGGATTGTTGAGTGTACAATGTGATTTGACTTTAATATCTCCTAATTTTGCAGGAATTGACGCGTAGGAAGGGGGGGGGGGATGGAGGAATTATCCCCACTTTTTGCCCACTTCAGAAGAGCAATGACCAACAATTTCGACAATTTCCCATTGTTGTTGAACGTGATCGCGAACGTAATGATGCATTTCAATGGTTGTTACATGATCTATATCGTCACTACCCCAATTTTTTTTTTAATATGTATATATATATATATATGTTTTAAGTATCTTTACGGTAAATAATCACGCACAGTATTATAAAAAATAACTTTAATCCCAAAGTTTCAGAAAAACTGTTTCCATTTTCAAGGGAAGGTTAAAAACAAAAATTCAATAAAACAACAACAGCATTATAAAAATAAACAAATAGAAACAAAAAACACACTACCTTGCAAACATAGAAAATTACAAAGATCCAATTGCAGTGAACCTAAAATCAAATCACTTGGTTGCATTGTGAGTGTGACTTCTTGTTACCATTCTAGCAGGCCTATCGCTGTCTTCATGTCTTGGTACCACAGGCGGCTCAGTCTCATACTTTTCAAGAGCTGCAGTATGACTTCTAGTCATTCTGCTGGATTCCAAATATATATATATATATAATAATATATATATAATATATATATATATAAATATATATATATATATATAATATATATATATATAAATATATATAAAAAAATGCATTCATTTGGTATCGCATTCAGACCACTTATTTTTCCTAGAACGCACCAAACACACTCTGAAAACCTTATTTTCAAAATTTTCGCCTGTGGCGCTGTAGTTGGGGGGCGACGCCCCCCAAACCTCCCGTGCTGGTCCCCTAAAATAGTTGTCCCGTTTTTGGGTTTTTGTATTATGGGAGCCCTAACCATTTGAAACACCATCGCTGACGCACTATGATCACCGGTTCGTAAAAAAATACACACTCTATACCTAAAACACCTCCCGAAGAAGATCACCACTATCCTAAAATTAAGATTTGTATCGGCCTAGGTCTTAAATCTTTTAAATTGAATATTTTTAGAAGCATTGAAATACATAACTCCAAAACATTGACAAAACATTTCACAAGTTTAGCACAGGAAATGCAGAAATTTAAAAAAAAATTAGTTTAAAAAATGAAACAGGACTAAACTAACAAGACAAAAAATCATAGGTTGTGTAGGAGGTAAACAATGTAGGCTACAAAACTGACAAAAAATTAGGTTTTAAATTGGTGGCTGCATAGCTCAGTTGCATAGCCCTGACAGCTAAGGTCCCGGGTTCGATCCCCGTTGTAGTCACTTTTTTAATTTCTGTCTAAAGTACTATTAGGGCCTATATATATAATTGATGAAACACTTTAGGTGATGAATAGAAACGTTTATTCTTTACAGTTAATAATATGAGACACAATACTAAGCTTTTAGGCTACTTGATGGTACGATCAGAGATGAGGGGACGCCTAGAAAACGCGGGAGTTGTAGTAACTGCTTGCACCATGAAGAATGTCTGCTTCTGGGCATGGCCTACTACAGAGGTCGAAACGTAATCGATACTATTACTACCAATCTTGCAAACATCGACTTATGCGATTTAGTAAACTAGGCCTAAGTTAAACACAATAGCATGGCTAAAGTCACTTGGGCTAATAATCTTACTCATCCTACTCGTACAAAGGGCGCACAGTCCAACACCCCTTCTCCCCGTCTTCACTCGCTAAACACTAGCTGGGCTTGTGAAGCAAACCGCTTTAATAGTTCTCTTGACACTGGCTTAGTCATCATGTCCGCAGTCATATGTTCGGTTGGGCAGTACTGCACATCCACGATGCCACGCTCTCAGGCGCGGTTCTAGCCCCAAAAACTTGGGGAGGCCCAACTAGTCCCGCCAGGGGGGGGGGTCTGGAGGGGGGAACGCCCCCAGAATTGCCCCGCAGGGCGTTTTTTTTATTTTCGTGTACTTTAGAAGGTGTATTTTTGGAAATTCTGGAGATATCAATAAGGGGGTATTTATGAGTACAGTGGAGCCCACTTATAACAAACTTGACAAAAACTGACTTTTGCTTTGTTAAAAAAGAACTTTGTTAAAACAGAGTCACTTTACATGTAACTTTAATTAACAAGCTTTAAAATTACTTTGTTAAATCCAGAATTTTGTTAAAAGAGAGTACTCTATAAGTGGGCTCGACTGTATATTTACTGGGCACAATATATAAATTCAGAGTTTTAATTTTAATTTTGATCTCGCAAAGAAATATGTGGCTCAAAGCTAAGAAATTCTTACAGCTTGCAAATTGGTTTAGAAAATTAATTTTTTTTTTTTTTTTTGTTGAACGGTATTAGCAACACTGTCAATAGATGTATAGAATTTACAAGGTGAACTGTAAACGCCGATTTATTGATGAAAACTTATCGATAACTAAGTTTGGATGTTCCATGAGCTACCCGCTAAGCTCGTACTCGCAGGAGATTTCAAGCAGGTCCGCTACGTCACCACCGATAAGAAATTCACGCCAGCACCTCCAGGTCTGGATATAGTTTGAGACTTTTGGCAGTCAAAGGGAGGTATTATAGCGGGTTCTCGTGTAACACATTGAAGATATGATAAAATATCATTTTTAAGTTGACAGATAAACAATGAGACGTTCAACGCTTTCCATAGGGTCTATTAGACGTATTTAAAAGAATTAATATGAATTTGGAAATAATTATCAGAAAAATCAAGGGCGGCCCGGGCCTAATCGGGCCGCCCCGTAAAACCGCGCCTGCACGCTCTCGCAGATCTCGGAGGAGATGGTGCTTGACTGCCATGTGCTTCGTCCTAGCACTGCACCGATCTGACTCGATCAAGCGAATACAGCCTTGGTTGTCCTCGTAGATCGTGGTTGCTCCTTGTACTGGTACCCCTACGTCGTCCAGCAGTTGATGTAACCACAACAGCTTTTGACAGGCATTCGCAGCCGCGACATATTCTGCCTCGGTGGACGACAATGCGACGATCGTCTGCTTGCGACTCGACCACGATACTGTGCTCTCACCCAATAGGAAGATGTATCCGCTAGTCGATTTTCGGTCGGTGGTGTCACCGGCCCAGTCAGCGTCCACGTACCCTTGCAGCTTGAGCTCACTCCTTGCAGACAGGCGCAGTTTCGCATCGAGGGTCCCGGCCAGGTAACGCATTACCCGCTTCACCGATTTCCAGTCCCGTTCTGTGGGTGACTCCACATGTCGGCTCAAGAAGCTGACAGCTACCGCAATGTCCGGTCTGGACACTGTAGCTATGTACAGGAGTGATCCAATAACTTGTCGATACTTTGTGTTATTCGGCAACTTGACGCTGGGTTCTTCCATGGACGACAAATAATTTGTTTCCATTGGCGTGGCAGAAGGTTTCGTCTCCAGCATCCCTTGCTCTTCTAGAAGCTGAACTATATTAGTTCGTTGGTGGATAAGGAACGAACCGTCTGTTTCTCGCTTGATCTGGATCCCCAAATAGTGAGCCACTTCACCTAAATCCTTGGTCGTGAAATGCTCGTTTAGCTGCGCACAAATGCCCTGAACGACCCCTTCAGATTCTCCGGCTACCAGTAAGTCGTCTACGTACAACAGCACATAGGTGGTACTACCGGTCGTTTCCTTTTTCATGAAGAGACATGATTCAGCTTTTCCGCGCTCGAAACCAAGACTTGCCAGTGCTTCTGTGGCCTTCTTGTTCCATGCTCGTGTTGATTGTTTGAGCCCGTAGATACTGCGCTTTAGTCGCAATACCATGTGCTCCTTGCCTGGTTCCTCAAAACCCGGTGGTTGTTCTATGTAAAGCTCCTCTTCCAGATCTCCATTTAGGTACGCTGACTTAACGTCAAGGTGCCGTACATGCAACTGGCAAATAGCTGCCACGCTGAGCAGCACGCGCACTGTCTCGTGCTTGACCACTGGCGCAAACGTCTCGTCGTAGTCCTCACCATAGGGCTGCGAGAATCCTCTCGCAACTAGCCGCGCTTTGTAAGTGTTGACGTCGCCATTTGCATCTAGTTTAGTCTTGAATACCCACTTGGATGAGACTGCCCGGCGGCCTGGAGGGAGTTTGGCAATCTCCCACACTTCACACTTTTTAAGAGCTGACATTTCCTCTTCTGCGGCCAACACCCAGTTCTTCTTTTCGCGTTCTGGTAGCTCCATCACTTGTTTCCATGAGGATGGCTCACGTGGTTGGTCCACTCTTACTTTATACAAAAGTTTTCTTGGTGGGATTCCTTTATTCCGTCTCTGTGATTGACGTGGTGCTGGAGGAACAATCTGCTGATCGTTGACAGTTGTTTCTGCCGCTGTAGGCTCTTGCTGAGTCAACTCGGTGGCCTCCTTCGAATCCTCCTCCGCGTCCTCAAGAATGTTCACGAAGTCCTCGTCCGTTTCCCCTTCTGGCAGAAGACTGATTCCACCACTTGCTTCAACGATGTGTGGATTGTTCTGCTCGTCCATCTCGATGATGCGCACAGAACGACTTATCCACACTTTTTTGGTGTTTACGTCCAACAGGCGGTAACCTTTGGAGGCGGTGTCATAGCCTATGAACACGCCCAGGATGGCCTTATCATCCCATTTCTTGCGTTTTTGTTTTGGGACAAGGGAATACACTTTTGACCCAAAAACTCTGATGTGGCTTAAGTCGGGCTTATTGCCATCCCAAAGTTCGTAAGGTGTCTTGTCCACGCTTCGGCTCAGTAAACGATTCTGAAAATATGCCGCGGCACACACTGCTTCTCCCCAAAATCTTTCAGGACGTCCTGCATCCAACAACATGCATTTTGCCATCTCAACTAGAGAGCGATTCTTGCGCTCGGCCACGCCATTTTGTTGAGGCCTGTGTGGCACCGTGAACTGTTGCTGGATCCCCTCACGCTTGAAGAAATCCTGCAGATCCCTTTTGACGTACTCTTTCCCGTTGTCTGTGCGGAAAATGGTGGGCCTATGTCCATACTTAGTGTGAAAGATATCAAGTGTTTTAGCAAAATATTTGCTAGCATGCGTTGATACATGCCCGTTACCCGTCTGTACGGTTGACAGCAGTACCTCGCCAGTACGCGCCCCGCAGGATACGTTGATACATGCCCGGTACCCGTCTGTACGGTTGGCAGCGATATATTCCTTTACAACATTTGCCGCTTCATCCTTGGACTTAAGGAGACGGACGAACGTAAAGCGTGAGTAGTCATCGATAAAAGTTACCATATATCGATGACCGCTCGGCGTTGTGATTGGCATCGGTCCACAGACGTCACTATGTATCAGTTCACCGGGCTTGGTGGCTCTGGTCTCGCTCGTTGGGAATGGTAGTTGGGCTAACTTCCCTCTCATGCAACAGTCACAGTCCACCTTTGCGTCACATTTGCCAATGTGTATGCCTAGGGCCAGTCCCTCCGTGAACAGCTTCTTAATTGCAGCTGGATCCCGGTGACCTAAACGTCGGTGCCATCGATGCATGCATGCTTGGCTACGTGCACACAACGCTGCGTCGTTGCCCGTTTTGCACTTGAGCCTGAAAAGTGTCCCGTCAAGTTCAGCGGTTGCTGCAATGACGACCGTCTTGTGAGTTATCTGGCAGGTGGCATCCTCGAACGCCACCGTGTACCCACTACGAGTTGCACATTGAACCGATAACAACCCGCCATCCAGTTCCGGAATGTACAGCACATTCTTGAGGTATACTTGTTCCACCTTACCGTTTGGAGTGTTGCACGACAACCACCCGCTACCGATTCCTTCCGCGAAGATCGTTGAGTGGTTGCCAAATATACCTGGGTATTCACATCTTGCAACGCAGTAAAGAACCTTTTGTTGCTTGTCATGTGGCTCGTAGCTCCTGAGTCCACATACCAGCGGTCGGCCTGGTCCTTGTGTATACTGCTCCATACCGCAAAGGAGTGCTGGCGTGCTGCACTGCTGCCAACATCCTGGATGCGTACCATGCAGTTAGCTTTCTCGTTTACCTTGCCTAGATGTGTTTTGTACTTGAGGCAGTCTGCCTTCAGATGGCCTTTCTTTTTACAGTAGAAACATTCCCGTTCCTCCTTACCTGACTTGCTCCCTTTTGGCACCTGCTTGCCGTACGTGCCCGCCTCTTGTCTCTTGTGATATGTTGTCTGGAGGGCTACCTCGTTGTCGCGATGGTCCCGCGTCGCCTCGACACGGCGCTGGTACTCGTCGGTCAACTTGCCAGAGACATATTCGACGTTCAAGTCTTTCTCGTCTCTTCCTTCAAGGGCTGTAACTAACATAGAGTATGACTCCGGTAGACTGCACAACATGACTGCTACTAGGTCGTCGTCTTCGACCTTCTTTCCCATGCCCCGCAATTGACCCACAACCTCCAACATGGAGTTGAGGTGCGCCTGCATGGTACCTTGGGTAAACCTCATCCCATACAATTTTCGCATTAGATAAAGTCGGCTGCCAATAGTGGATCTCTCATGCAACCTTTGCAGCATGGCCCACATTTCCTTGGCCGTCTCAAGTTGAGTAAGATGAAGCAACTGGTCATCTTCGACACTGAGACATATTGCTGCAATGGCCTTGCATTCCAGTTTTCCCCAGTCACTGGGCTCTGGGTCTGGCTTGGGTTGGGTGACTACATCCCACAATCCATCCCTCATGAGTACTACCTTTAATTTTAATTTCCACAGTTGATAATTTGCATTATTCAACTTGGTGATCAACATTTTAGAGTTATCACCTGCAGCAGCCATGCTTGATCCTAGCCTATCCTAGGCCTAGGCCTGCTTTCAGGAAATTAAAAGTAATCACCCGTACGTGTCAACCTTACCTCGTTTTTAGGCGCAGATAAAGTGTTCTAGGCCCATAACCTGATGAAAAACTTTAGGTGATGAATAGAAACATTTATTCTTTACAGTTAATAATATGAGACACAATACTAAGCTTTTAGGCTACTTGATGGTACGATCAGAGATGAGGGGACGCCTAGAAAACGCGGGAGTTGTAGTAACTGCTTGCACCATGAAGAATGTCTGCTTCTGGGCGTGGCCTACTACAGAGGTCGAAACGTAATCGATACTATTACTACCAATCTTGCAAACATCGACTTATGCGATTTAGTAAACTAGGCCTAAGTTAAACACAATAGCATGGCTAAAGTCACTTGGGCTAATAAGCCTACTCATTCGAGTGAACAAAGGGCGCACAGCAGTGGCGGATACAAGGGGGGGGCGGTGGGGCGATCGCCCCCCCCATGATTCTTTAAAAATAAAAAGTAAATGATTTTATTATTTTATTGTGCACGCACCAAATGCACTCTAAAAACCTGATTTTCAAAATTTTCGCCTGCGGCGCTATTTATTTAAAACTCCCAATAAAAATCAACTTTCCTTATGTTGTCAGAAATAATCAGTTTGCCTCTGAAATGTGTCTGCATCAGTGTACTTCGATTTATTAAGTTGTCCTCCTATGTGAATCGTTTTTTAACTAAATAGGATAGACGTTTATTAAGTAAATAAAATGATGAATTGAAAATAAGATCAAACGTTTATAATAATGTTGCAATCTAGGCCAATGCTGTAAATTGTAAGCTCGACATGACAACTATATTGTTTCCGTATTGCATTCCGCCCACCACTTTTTTCTAAAACGCACCAAATGCACTCTAAAAACCTGATTTTCAAAATTTTCGCCTGCGACGCAATTAATGGGGGGCTCCGCCCCCCATACCCCCGTGCGTCTGCGCTTAGTCCCTTTCCCACGACTGTACATGCACACGCAAATCGCCCCCCCCATGATTATGTCCTAGATCCGCCACTGGCGCACAGTCATACAATAATATATATAACTGAAAAGTAGAATATGAAAGACAGAACAGATGAAAAGAGAGAAGCTTACAAAAACGCAAAGAGGGAAGCACAAAGAACAGTTAAAAAAGAGAAACCAGAAGATTGGAAGAAATTTGCTAAGAAACTGGAGAAAGACGCAGAAGGAAACACGAAGATGCTGTATGGCATAGTGAAGAGTAAGAGGAAGGAAAGAGGGGGACAAAGGTACCTAACGGATGACTCGGAGAGACTCAATACAGATGCAGATGAGATCAAGGAAACTTGGAAAGAGTATTTCAATCAATTGCTGAATGCGGGAGCAGAAGCAGAAGACAGAGATGTAGAGTTGGAAGGGGCGAGGGAAGAAGCAGATGAGAATGGACCGACATGGCAAGAAGTGGAGATGGCATTAAAAAGGATCAAGAATGGAAAGACTGCAGGAGTTGACGAACCGGTGGTGGAAATGATCAAAGCTGGGGGCCCAGCTGTTATGCATTGGCTATACAGGTGATTCGAGTGGTATGAAAAGAAAAGAAGGTGCCGAGAGATTGGGAGAAAGGAGTGATTGTATCAATATACAAGAAAGGAGATAGAAAGAAGTGTGGCAACTACAGAGGCATTACTCTACTATGCCATACATCAAAGATATATGAAAGGATTATAGACAGAAGGATGAGAGTAGAGGTGGACCATATTATGCTGAATGAAGAACAATATGGGTTCAGGTGGGGAAGATCGACTATAGGCCCGATATTTGTACTTCGACAAGCCATGGAAAAAAGTTGGGAGCTGGGTAGAAAAATGAGTATAGGGAACCACAAGTCTAACGCGGGAAGCGAGTTCAGTGCATTGGAAGAGAATGTCCCCATAAGAATATCATTGGGCTATTTTTAAAACGCTTGTATCTTTTGAAGAGAAGTATTTAAGAAATATCATTCACAGTACGTTAATCACCATTCTTTTCTTAACACATGTGATGCATTTAATTTATAAAAGTGGCAACAGAATTTGAATAAACGTTGTTGAAACACGTGTATGTTTCGCGTTTTGGAGCAATTCAATGGAAAGAGACGCACGGTAGAAAAGAGAGAGAGAACCAACGCATGCGTACGGCCGACTAGCGAGGAGCAGCTTTGCACGTACAGCATCCAAGTGCACAGCGAGCTCGGCTGTCCGACATGTTTGTTTCTTCGATTCAACAGCCAATCACGGAGGATTGGCGCGCGACGCAGAAGAAAAATGCAAACATCATCTTGTTAAACTCGAACTCATTTAAATTCTAAACATGGTATTAATATTCTACTATATGTGATGGTTGAAGAAAAGAATGGTTAATGACGGAATGTGAATGATATTTCTTAAATACTTCTCGTTCAAAAGATACAAGCGTTTTAAAATTAGCCCAATGCTATTCTTATGGGGACATTCTCTTCCAATGCACTGAACTCGCTTCCCGCGTTAGACTTGTGGTTCCCTATGGTCTTCCTAGACATTGAGAAGGCGTATGATAGTGTGCCAAGGAATGTAGTGTGGGAAAGCTTGGAAAGAAAAGGAGTGGACAAAGGACTGATAGACAGGGTTAGACGTATGTACACAGTATGTGAAAGCTGTGTAAAAACACAGTTTGGGCTGTCAGGGTGGTTCCAAATAACACAAGGGCTGAGGCAGGGAAGTGTGCTGTCACCACTGCTATTTATAATAGTGATGGATGACATCCACAACAAGGTAAAGATGGAGGAAATGGAAGAGGTAGAGGTTATGCTGTTTGCCAATGATTTCGTGGCATGGTCGGAGTATGAAGAAATACTCCACAGGTACACGGACCACTGGAAGAAGCACATTGAAGAGGCCGGCATAAAGATAAGCATGATCAAGAGCAAGGTTGTGACTATGCCAGGAGAAGGAGATGTAAGGAACTACCATGCAGAGGTCAAGATTGGAGCAGAAACCCTGGAGGTGGTGGAGAGTTTTGGCTACCTAGGAAGTGAAATAATGGCAAGCAGGAAGATGAAAAAGGAAATTGCCATCAGAATTCAAAAGGCCAGTAACTTCTACCAGTGTGTAAAAGGCCTGGTGGGGGATAGGGAAATACCCATACAGTGCAACATGACACTATACAAGACCTCACATATGCGGCAGAAACCTGGACTATGGGTGACAGAGAAGAAAGCCAAATTCAGGCGGCGGAGATGAGATTCCTGAGGAGCACAGTGGGCAGGACAAGAAGAGATATAAAGAAATACAAACATCAGAGAGATGCTTGGGGTGGAGAAGTTAGGTGACAGGATGGGAAGGACACGTCTGAGATGGTTTGGGCATATGAAACGAATGACAGAAGAGAGGATGCCCAGGAATATGTATGAGAAAAGGATCGAAGGAAGAAGAAGACGGGGGAGACCACAGAAGAGATGGAAGGAGACCATAGGAAGAGACCTACATACTAGAGAGAGCTGGGAGCATGTAGCAGAGACTGATTGTGGGAGGATAGAAAGAAGTGGAAGAATTTGGTCGCGAAACCCAAGCTGACCCTGCAAGAAACGGCGATGGATAATGATGATGATATAGTACGTAGTAAGAGAATTGTTACTAATAAAATATTAGTAGCATGAATTATCACAATGACTTGACCAAAATACATAGTTCAGTTTCGTATCAACAAACATAAAAAACAGTTGAAAAAATAACTTATTTGCTCGCGACTCAAAGACCAAAAGTACGGATGCACCAACCAATAAAATGGGACGAATCCAAAATTTTATTCAAAGACAATAATCCTAGAACGCACAAAATTAAAGAAGCAGCAGCAATGCTCTGTGTGCAACCAAGCCTAGAACTACATATTAGCTGGAGACCTCTGGAGGCAGATTATGTATCCAGAGTTTGTCCACTAGCCCATACAACCCCAAACCAGACCCAAAACACTTTGAACCTCAGTGTGTCTGGCGTGGCCGGACGAAGATATGGGGACTCTTGAAGAAAATTTGCAGAGTACGGAAAAAAACAGTGACTTTGGTAAGTGACTTCAAAGAAACACATATTGTGCTAGTTACTTAATATTAATTACAATATCGGTTGTGTTGCGAGTATAAATTGTCAATATTGGCATATGTGCTGTCGTAAAATCTCTGTGAGTGCAACCTTAACTACTGTAGTAAAAACATACAGATCATTCTACAAAATAAAAAAATATTATTCTGCTTCTAAAATTTCATCGTACTTGTAATCGACTCGATTATATGTATCATTAGGTTAAAAAACATGCATGGCAGTGTAACAAAGTAGATAGGCAACAGACTAATAGATTAACTGTAGCTTTGGCTCAACCACAAGAAAAGAAATCTTTGGTACTTACTGGAGGGGGTAGAGACTGATACCGAATGATGAAGCCAGCGCCGACGAGGAGCAAGTCTCGAGTTATGATCATGCCAGTGAGGGCCACTGTAAAGAAGATACACTTTGTTACTTTGATGACACGGCTAAACCAAATTTGGGAAAATGTTATTTAAAAAAATACAAAAGTAATGGATTATAAACATAACCCTAAGCTGCTGGTACGACAGAAAACTTTGATCGAGAAAGAAATTTCTATGTTTTAGGAGAACACAAAATCCAATTTGGACAAGCTTCATGACTCATGAGCATGGCCATACTATTATGAAATTCAGCACCCATAGTATAAAATAACATACCTCAACCTACCTGCCTACGTATGAAAATATGTGCATTCACAGGAACTGACACAAGGCTCGAGGACTTGCGTAGTTAAATTTACAAATATGCAATAAACATTATTAAATGCCATGCCCAAAAGCCTATTTGCATGACTTTTATATTGAAGTAAAACATATCTACCTGAAAAAATAAAACACTCTGAATCTGAATATCGTGCTAATTTTTTTAGCAATTTTTTTTAAATTAAATTTAATTTAATAAAAAATAAACTTAAATTTAAAATTTTTTTAATTAATCGTAATTTTAAAAAAAAAGAAAAATAAAAAAATTGGGATTTTTATAAGAAATAATTATTCGATTGCTCTCAAATTTCACACGAATATATATAAATTAATAAAATTAAGGTTCTGTGAAAAACTTATTACAATAGGATCAAGCATGTAGGTGTAATAAGTAAAAAAATTGTTTTCAAAAAGAAAAAACCCACAAAGTTTCTATTTTCATTAGAAATAATTTTTCGATTGCGCTCAAATTTCACACGAATATCTTAATTCATAAAATTAAGGTTCTGTGAAAAAATCATTAAAATCGGATAAAGCATGTAGATGTTATAAGTAAAATAAATTTTCAAAAAATCGAAAAAAATCGTATAATTGCGATTTTTATGAGAAATAATTTTTCGATGGCGCTCAAAAACGTGGCAGTTCTAAGTTCAGAGATTTTGAAGGCCTCCATAAAATTTCATCGCAATTGGAGTATCGGTTTAGCCGGAATCGTGCCAACAAACAGACAAAAATACAGAAAGAAATTTAAAAACAAAACATTCCGGATTTTTTTCTCCAGTGTAGTGAAATGGAATCTTCGCTTCGCTCGCTACGCTCATCCAATAAAGGCTCCACTGAACACAAATTATTTTGTTATATAGATATTGTGGCAAGAAATTTCCTTTTTTGGAACATACTCCAAAACGCGCTGTTGTTGGTCATTCCATTACATGATGCAATCGGATCCTAAGCGGGCGATGAAGCTAAACACTTGCTTTTGAAACGATTTTATTTAAAATTCCACATATCTGCATTGCATTCGGCTAGGCAAATCAAATGAATATGGGTTCAACCATTACTTGTTATCGTATTCGAAAGGACACAATCAAGAATAAAGATTAAATTTTATCAAGATTAAAGTGGTTCGGACATGTCAAGAGAATGGAAAGATCAAGATTACCAAGAAGGATGATGGAATTGGAAATTCCAGGTAGGAGACCAAGGGGCAGACCACGACAACAATGGCAGAATAGTGTGAGAAAAGATGTAGAACAGCGGGGAGGAGAGTGGAATGTGGTGGAAGAAGAGGAGTGGTGGCAGGACAGAAGAAGATGGAGAGGCCTGTCTTCAATGCCGACCCAACGCAGAGTTGGAGGTGCAACAGATAATGATGATGATTAGTAGGGTATATTATTATGTTTGAGCATAAGAATATCCAGAAAATAATTCATAAGCAGATTATTATTTATTATATAGTAGTGTATTGTATCCTACAGTCCTACTACTATAAGTAAAGTTGCCCGCCAAAATTGGTATTGGTCCAAGGAATTATTACCAAATTTGAATTTAGAATGTTAATTTTTTAAAGTGAAAGGAGTCTGTTCATTGTATCAACAAATATTTTGCAACAAATTGATATAACACTGAACAGCTAAAGTGCAAAGTGCAATATTTAACATTTTCCCGCGGTAATGCAATTACAATAGTACAACTTGTATTATTTTCATCATATTCCCTGAAAATGTCAATAAATTAGGTCTACATCTATGCTAAAATCCGGGTGTTGTCAATTTGTAATCATTGACAAAGTGTGTAACACAACGAACCTACGACCCCTCAGGTAATCGATAGGCTCTCGTTGGATACCTCACTAAATAGCTGTACTCCAGAAAATATGATTTAATGATCAAGAACATACTCGGCGATGGGTCGCCTAATTAAAGTGAAACACGATTTCTGACCTCACTTAGAAGTAAAATATTAATTGAGAATAAATAACAACTGATCAAGGCTAAAATCCCTCAAACTTGAATTTTAAACCCTACCTAGGCGTGAACCTGGTACTCAAGTCTAAAGGTCCCTAACTAGTTCACATCAACCTCCTATAACTCACCAAGACCCACAAAATTGAGAAATCGTAAGACATCGAAGACAAACATCTCTGAAATACAACTTAGAATTTAAACTAGATCTAGGATGACATTACAACAGACAATCAACGGTTAATAAGTCAAACCAGAACGGGTTATATTGTATAACACAAATGAATTTCCTTCATTGACAAGGAATACATTTCAAAACCCTACCTATCAGTACTGATGGCTAAAAGCGAATTGGATATCTAGTTAAGATATCTCTTGGTCTGATGGACAACAGTAAAGTTTTCCGAAAGTTTATGACAATATAATTAGTAATAAACTTATTCTAATACTCATCACAAATGATCACGACTCCCATCGAAACCCTATGTAGTCAACGAAGTTCGACGTGTAGTTCAGTAACTTGCTGCGTATGTATTGACTGTCGTAGTCTTGTACCGACGATCCTGTCTTGAGTTCGTATCCCGGCTGTGATTCCTTTCGAAGTTCAACTGTCACTTGATATTGTTCGAGCGGTGATAAAATTACGTTAATTTATCGTTCGGACAAACCGACTCGGACCGTACGTTCTAATGTTTCACACTTGCCCGATACCAGCATCCCAAGTTCAATAAACAAGTTCGCCAGTTCCTCACAAGGTAAACTGTCAGACAGTTAATGATGTAAACACGACAACTTTTATCGACACAGTTCTGACTTCACGCGTCTTTATCAACAATACAAATCGTTCGACGTCGGTGGCTCAGTCACTCGCGGATGTTCATCGTTTTTATTATTGTTGATGTCAACTTCAAACTCTTTGTAACTAAAATTCGCCATTTTGGATTTCAAATAATCTGCATTTATTGATTTCGAAACCAATTTGACCAAATACTAAAACTTTGCCAAGATATTGAATTGTCAATAACCGTTCCTTATATGTTCTTATATTTGGATTTATAAACGATTTTATCCCTACCAATTTCCTTTTCGTGATACTTCAGTCTATATTTCGTAGTAATCTAACCACCAAACTTTGATTGCGTTTCCCATGGCGTCTTCTCCAGGCTACGCGGATACAATCGTTCTTGAATCTTCTTGAACGCAACTAACTCACGGCCCTTAGGCTATTAATGATTCTAAACTTTTCTGGCTATCGATGCTGTATTTTATCAAGTCCGACGGTTTATTAATATGCTCCTAAGGCATGCAAAAGTTCGTTCACTCACGTATCCCTGGTCTCTGCTTGACTCGTAAAATGTACCTCGGTTGGTTACAGTTCTCGTTGATTTCACAGAAGTTTACTTGTATTTCTTCTAGGCAGATCGCCGTTCGTTCTCGATAAGCACTTTCGTTTCGCGGATTTTTAACACGCGTTTCCTATCTTCAAAACGTTTTCCCTAGTTAACTTTTCCTAAGTTTTACACATCGCCTAACTCCCCCACGACCACGACATCTTCCAACTCAACTTCTCAAACTACTAACGCTCTCAACAATAAAATCACGATCGCAGCGTTATAATAACCAATCAGAGAACAGCACACAGTGTCATTAATTTGAACCAGGTCCAAACAAAATGTCCGGGCGACGCATTATACGAAAATGATGAAATATGAACTTGGCATTTTCTATAATTTAATAAAATAGATTGACATAGATTTTATATTAAAATTGTTAAACTTAACTGAATCACATGATTCTTTTTATGAAATAAAACAAAATTTTCTCTAGTTCTGATTTAAATTTAAAACCGTTTTGTATTATAGTATTTAATTAGTTTATCTATGGTTTACACATTTAAGCCAGTTGCTTCAGTAGTAGCCTCGAACCAGCTCATGAAAAATACACAGCTCTCCTTCCACTGACCAACTGCATCGACTTCAAGATACGAATCTATCTTCGAATGACCATTGCCAAAAGACCTAAGTCCACTCAGGGAGAGTCCGTATAGTCTCAAGTGTGCCTTATTTTTGGCGTGATAAAAACGCACTGCAGTGTAGTAATTTTGAGGGCGCCCATCACTTACGAAACGAATTGAATGTTGGCCTGTATGTGTAACAATTGGGAACGGTGTGATAGCCTTTTGGCATAGATAGACATGAATTAAAATTATTGTCTGAATTGTAAAACGCAATTTAATATGAGTGTCGGTGACGGGCAAAAAAACAATTAGCATAATTATTAATAAATTAACATAAGTAAATAAAATCTATCAAACACAACGGGAAAACTCAGTGAGTGACACCACACTGTCATCTGACTATATGTTTTCGGACTTTATCCCTGGACTTAAATGTAAGAATAATGTTTTTTTAAGAGTAGGCTCTACCGAAATTTAAATTGAGATCACGATTATTTAAAAGTTTATATTTAAAGTTTTAAAGAGTTGTGGGGCCCTTTTTTTTTTAAAAGAGAAAGTAGGCCAATGCTTAACTTTTCGAGACATAACCTTTTGGTCAGGGGCCACTTTGGTGCATTACGGGCCCCTTTTCTTTATTTAAAATGGTTTTTTTTTGTATCCCAAAAGCACAAAATTTCTTTATTTTATTTCAACGTTAAAACCTCCGTAAACAAAACGTATCACGCCGAAAACTCAACTTTTTATTTACATCTACACGTTTTTCCACGTTTTTCCGCTGGTCAAACCCCGAGTGATCATACTGCTGGGTTTTCTACGTTCCGCCAACAGAGCCGCACTAGTGTGCTTTTTGGTGCCGAATAGTAGTTGTGAATTCGATTCGATAAAAGAGGATCTGAAAATGGGTGTTTCTATTGAGTCGTGCTGTAACCAGACTCCTATTGGTCAATCACAATGGAACACAAGCACAACATAAGAAATATTAAAATATAAACATTTCTTGTGCTGCGTTTGCACACCTATCCTATGATTACGCTAATAGGGAACATACGTACCAAGTCCAAATATTGACTTGGGTACCTATATAGAATGAACAGAAAACCACTTAACAACACCATTGCCGCAATCTAAACCAATCCAAAGTAAACCATTTCAATTTTATTGAGGTACAAAGTTGTAGTGTTTATTATTTCTGGTTTATTATTTCAAAGGGATGGACTTCACTACCCAGGTGTCGCCAAGAATTAGAAAAAAAACTATCACCTGGGGGTTCGTAATTCTGTAATCAAAGTTTTTTGGTCACCACAGGTTTTGCATTGGCTTATAATAGTAACCCCCTTTGAAAAACCATGGTGCATAAATAAAATTTAACAACCCCTTTCTAGAAAACATA
This sequence comes from Sweltsa coloradensis, assembly GCA_024449915.1. Lineage (NCBI taxonomy): Eukaryota > Metazoa > Arthropoda > Insecta > Plecoptera > Chloroperlidae > Sweltsa > Sweltsa coloradensis. The sequence continues at coordinate 41,764 of JAMZAV010000657.1, forward strand.
TCAAAATTTATTTGAAGGTCGCAAAAAAGCTGTGTTGTATGACAACGGTTGCCATTTTCTTTTGTTTTTGTTTTTTTACGTGTTTGGTTGATTGGTCATACTAGATTATGACGTACGCGCCTGTTTTTCCCGCCCAAATTTTTGGTGCAACTTTCAGCTTAATTTTTTGAATGAAAAAATTATCAAAATAAAAATAGAAATCTATTGACACATTCAGAAACAAGTCCTTATTCATTGTAGTAGAATGATAAAATTAAGTCATGTTTATTTCCTATTTGATGTATGAGCAACTAGTTGGATTTATTTAGATTTCCTACGCTACGCTTGCATTACGCTATGCTTAGGAAATGCCAATTGGGAGCAGCAATTTATAGTTTGCTTTCATAATAATCGGTGATACTTATTTTTTTTTTCCTATGCCGAAAGCTGGATTTTTCAATCATTTTTCTTCCTGGCTATCCAGTAAATATGTGCTTCCTTCTCTGGCCCGCTCAGGTTATTTGGCAGGGCGTCAATGTCAGATTTAAGTGCGGGCAGCTGAAGAGGTGCGCTTGTCTGAAAACCCGATGTACATATTTTGCAATTTTGCTGGTTTTTGTATTTAAAATCGACAGGTGGTGCGCGGACGCATGTCCTGTGGCCACCGGAACTGCACGTTGCCACCTTTCTTGCCCAGGATTTGTCGGGCCCCTTTTGAGGACCTCGTCCCCCCATGGTTTGTGATACATCTTGGCCTTTTAAAGTTTTCCATAGGAGTCTTGGCCCCCCCTTTGGGCAAGGTTTTGGCGGAGTTGTAGGAGATACTCCCCGGTCAGGGCAGATTTTTTTGACCCAACTTGGCTAGCGCTACCCTTCTCGTTCCCCAAGGAGTTGCAGGGCTGGGAAACCCTTTAAATTTTAAAAGCACTTTTCCATGCACCATTTTTTTTAAACCTTTTTAAGAGACAGGGAGGTTTTCCCACATTTTTCCACTACAGATCTTCTTATGGCGGCCTTGTGTCGAGATAATGACAAATTTTTTTTGATGGAAATTGGTGTTTCTGGGATTTCTCTGTGCTCGGAGATGGCTTTTATTCTGCATCAAAATGCTCGAGCCTGGTGCCATGGGGCGCCTCTTCAAAGAAATGCAATGGAACCCAAAGCCGTATTCCCCCCCGAGCGTTTCGGAGCCATCCGTAAAGACATGCACCTTTTGGGATATTGGGTGTGCTTTTTCAGAGCGCTTCGATGACCTTTCAGCTTGACTGGGTTTTTCCCCTTCTTGCCATACCTTCCACTTTAAGATTTTGTCAATTTTTATGGTTGAGTTTGGAAGGGGTATGACTCTAGGCTGGGAAGCTTTTGTCGAGGATGGTTTAAAACGGTCCGGGAGATTTTTTTTGGATTTTTTTTGGGAAAAAAGGTGTTCCCTCCCGTTAAAAAAGCCAAAATGTGCTTCTCCCCAGTTTTCTGATATGGGCTTTTTCCCCTTAAATCTTGATTGGGGCCTTTTTTACGAGGGTTTCCTTGCCCCCACCTGTTGTTTTTGCAGCGGTATCAAGGGACTGTTTGGTTTTTTCGGTAAAAGGTTTGCTTGGCCGAGGGGGACAAAAAACTTCTGCTCCTACTCAAAGGGCCGGACGCACATAGGCTTGTAGGTGGGGAACCAGTTTGCAATTGGTTCCCCCCCCCCCCGGCCCCGGCCAACCAAACCTTTTTAGCCCCAGCATTTTTTTGAAAAGGGTTCGGAGTTTTTTTCGAATGGCTTTCCGGGGGGGAGTCTTCTTTTTTAGGTGCCCCGAGCCTCGAGGGTGGGGCTTCGGTTTTTTGGACCCTGTCCTTTTTAGGGTTTTTCCCCTAAGCGAGGGATCGCCCCCAAAAAAATTAAAGGGGGGAGGCTTTCCAGGGGGGGAGGTCTCCTGTGCAGCAAAAAATCCTAGCGTGTTTTGATTTGGGGTTTTTAAAAATTTCCCCGGATGAATTTTGGGGAAAAGGGTTTGGGGGGGGGGCCTTTCCAACCCGGGGAGGTTCTTTCCCTTTTTACATTTTGGCAATTTTTTTTCCGTGAAAAAGTTTATGCAGACTTAAGTTTTTGGGTTTTTTTTCTCTTTTGATCTTTTTTGGGGGGGTTTTGGGTTTGATTCCGGGGCAAACGCAGAAAAAAATGGGCCTCCCCACCTTGTCGGGACCTTTTTCCTGTGAGAAAGTATGCAAAAAAATGGGTTTTGATTGTTTTTTCCCTTGCCGCCTGTCAGCGGAGTTTTTCCCTTTCCCGGAAAATTTTAGGATTTTTCCCTAGCTCTGTTTTTCGAGGGACTCTTTTAGGGGGTTTGGGGGATACCCCTGTTTATCCCTTGTCCTTTTTTTAGGATTTGGGGGTGATTTTCTTCCAGTTTAGTTTCACCCCCGTTTTTACCCGGTGAAAGTTCCCTGAAGAAGGGGGGCTGAAGAATTTTTCCCTTTTCCCCTTTCCTGCCTTTTTTTTTGAGTTTTGGTTGTGGTGAACTCCTCTCGCTTTAAAAACATTGGGGCCCCCAATTTTGTTTCGGGCCCCTTCCCCAAATTTTTTCCAGAGGGGGCTGAAGGGGTGAAAATTCCAGAAAAACTCAGCCTTTTGTTGACGGGTTTCCTTTTGTTTTGGGAAGCATTTGGCTCCTCTTTTACCCTTTCACAGAATTAAAAAAGGGTGGGTTTTAATGACTTCGAGAACCTTAGTTTTGTGATTTTTTGTGCTTCCTTTTTCGCGGTAGCCTTTTTTTCCGTGACTTTTTTTTTTTGTTCGGATTGGTTTTGGGTTTTTTTTTCTTTTTGGCGGTTTTTCTTGTTTTCCGTGCCCCTCCAATCTCTTGGGCCTTGGCTTTGGCCCGGGAGTTTTTCCGCAGGGCTCGAAGGGTTTGCCTCTATTGGCCTGGCGTCAGTCTGAGCGTTTTGAAGCACCATTTTGATAGCCAGTGGCGTTCGTGAGTCGTCTTTGCTCTGGGGCCTCCTGTCACCAGTCCAGGGGGTACGTGGTCCCGACTTGTAGGTCGTTTGTTGTAGTAGACCGGACGTGCGACTTCTTCACCCACAACGTGCCAAACTCTTGCGTGAAAGCAATGAGCGCTGCTTGATCGTTTGGCGCGGTGTCCCGGGGTAAGCTCTCCGGGCCGGTGATACTAATATTGTTGAAGTTGGCGCTCTCAAAGTCACGATAAGAAACGGGTGACGCACTCTGCCGGCCGACCAGTACACTAGGCTAGTATAGGCGCTTCACGCATTTCCCGCATTACCCGCTAGAGGGCAGGCAGCGCTTTATTTTGTTCGCCTAGAAATAGAATTCCTTCTCTCTGACAACGCTTGTAAAACGTAAAGTAACTGTATCACAACTTGTCTTGTTAATAATTAAATCTAACGAGTATTCTTGAACAAGTCTTGAATTCCTTTATGTGTGAAATAACCCATCGTCCACTGAACCTGCTCCACAAATATCAATAAATTAATTCCAAGAACCCAAAGCCCCCATAATCTGTGATATCCAAGCTGGTTTCTAATGTGACTATCCAGTTAAAGTTTAAATCTCATTTTACTTCTTATTAATATGTATGGTAATATTTTTATGTTAAAATCACACCTATTGAATTGTATGGCTGCAGCACTTTAGAGAGTGTATAGAGTAAATACTAAATAGTAATAGTACTGGACTGTTGTAAAAGCTTATCATGGATCATGATTTTTATCCAGTAAAAGTATTTCTCAACTAATTACAGGTAGCAATTTAACAATTTTTCTAAATGAACTGACACGTTTGTTATCCTAGCATGATTTGATTTATTGATCTTGGAAATTCCTTGAATTTTTAAAACAGCCGGTGGCACGGAGGAAATAAATTTTTGCAGTTTTCTGTTAAGAGTTAACGTCGTTATGAAGCAGAATTACTCACGTCACATGAATGCAATAATAAATGTAATAATAAGAAGGTTTGTTTACAAAGTATTATTGCGGGGCTAAACTGATGAAGACCATAATATAGAATAACAAATCCTTTGCTTTATGAGTTCAAAACAGAAAACAATGCTAAAGCCATTGCATTTAAATTCATGACATAAATATGGGGCTATCAACACCAAATAAATCAGATTAATTGCTGGTAAAACGCACTAAATCCATTCTAGGATCAACAAAATTTACAAATTTCCCTGCAGGGCTAAACTGGGGGCCCGCTTCCAGACCCCCGTGTTGCCCAAAAACGTTGGGGTGGGTGGTATAGTTAAATATTGTAGACACCGATCAATCGATCATCAAAAGTAGTTTGCCATGCCTCTGTCCAACAGCAGCTAATAAAATACAATACAATATAATTTAATGTTGAGAAGGAGGATCCCAGTTACCAATCTTAAATCTAGGTTTGAAATCATGGTATGAGTCGGTACCTGGAATAAGGTCGACGTATGTTAAGGAGAGAAACAGTGTTGCAATCAATACTTTATCAGCCATTGGATCAAGAAAACTGCCAATTTTGGATTGCTGGGATGGAAATCTTCTCGCAATCAACCCATCCATCTAGAAAAAGGAAACAGAACTGTAAGGATGCTGTATGTATGCCATGTACATGTACTAAAAGTAAAACTAAACTAAAACAATTTTGAATTTAGATAGTGTAAACTACAAATACATAGCTTCACCAACAATACCTGTAGGCCTACCCAAACAATGAACAAATTTGTAGGTAGGCCTACGATAAACCTTATAATTTATAAAGTAAATACTACATAGAAACACAACACACACACACACACTACACAAACACATTTGCATGAATTCTAGATTTAGGCCTCTGTTAAAAACTTATTTATCTAAATAGAATAAAATGTCCTGAATCCAAAAATTGCAGTAATTTTTTCTAGAAAAAAATAGTTTATATATACAGATATTGTGGCTTGAAGCGTCCTATTTTGGAATATACTGTGTGTCATTCCATTTGACGTAATTGGACCCTACAAGTTATGTTAATAACTCGTGATGATGATGATTTTTGTTGCTTATAACGTCTATTAATGCAATATTGCTACTGTACTCAAGATGATGAGTGGTGATAGATGAGGGTGAAGGACAGTTACAATAGATCCACACCTTATGTGGGATTTGAAACCGTGTCCTCCCAGTGCCATACGCTTTGGGCCTACGCCCTAATCGTACAGCGTGGGCGCAGGGGCGGCTCGTGAGTCATTATTGTGGGGGTGCACATAATTTCAAAGTCTTATTCTGCGGGAAACAAAGGGGTCTGGGGCGCAGCCCCAGCCGCCGGAAGGCGAAATTTTTTTTAAGACACTAATGGTCTGAAGTACCCGGAAAACGACTTAAGAGTATATTTTTCGAATTTATTGGTCGGGAAAAACTCCCCTGTGTGTAATTGTTAATTATAGAAAACCATCCAAAAAAATAATTATTATATGGTTGATTAAAATATTACATACCCGAATAATGTCCCCCCCCCCTGATGTTGTTACTTGAATTATATCTAATTTTGGGGTTGGTCGGCTCGTGATTTTATTTATAAATAAATAAAATAAATAAATAAATTGTATTTAGAGTCTACCCACTCAGTTATATAACTGATTTTCAGTGGGGGACTTGTTTCTATTTGTTCGTCCAATGGTCGTTTTAAAAAACTGTTTATTTTTAGATCGCTAATAACCCAAGTCATATTATTATTTCACTTTTAATCAACCCTGTCTCAAACAACTTTCAGCGATTTCGGAAGAGGCAAGGATGGTAAAGGACACCATCACAATAGAATAGAATAGGTCTTTATTGGCAAAGTTAAGCTCATCGCTTTTTTTCAACTTAACCATACACTGCAAGTAACAGATTTGAATAAAAAGGTATGAGTTTACAAATAGGAAAAAGTAATTTAGTATCTAGGATATAGTAGGTTTACCAGTACATGTACAACAAAAGATAATTTTACATAAATACCATCTTGCAGTGACAGTCTACATATCATCATACATATCACATATCAATACATATCAATATGAGGATCATATCATTTACAAGTTACAACTAATACTAAAAAATTAATATAGGTAAGTTATAGCATATAAAATATGCAAAATATGTCATAACTTGCTAAAATCTAGTTTTGTAAAGTTAGTTAGGTAACTAAAACTTAACACTTTGCATGAATTAACATTTTTTAGGCTTTCTTTTGACATTGAGAGCAGGTAGGGGAGGGGGGGGGAGGATATGTCCATTTAGTAGTGAGTGAGTTTTAAGTTGTGGATCAACACCTTAGTGTTGTTGAGAAAGTAATATTTTTTAAATTCTCGTTTGAACAAGTTTTTACATTTCTTTGTAAGCGCTTTTGGTAGGGAGTTGTATATTTTTATTGCTGTGTGAGTAAAAGAACGTTGAAACATGGCTGTGGAGTGAGAGTATAAAATGAGTTTAAATGCATTTCTGGTATGAACTGTAAACTTACTACTTCTTTCCATAAGTTTGTTACATAAGTATGATGAAGATTTGTTTGTGAGGATTGATAGGATAAGATAAGATAAGATAATTTATTCACCATGGATTCATACATAATACAAATATAGGTTTCGTCAGGAAAGATAGAAAATAGTAATACACAGTAGACAGTGAGTTAGTAAGTGTTCCAAGGTGAGCTTTCCTCCTGTTTTCCATGTTTAGCCATCCAATTTCCTTGTATTGATGTGATATAATATGCTCATTTTTCTTTAAGTTTAGGGAAAATCTTACACATGCATTTTGAGCTTTTTGTATCCTTTGCTTGTCTATGGCATCCAAACATGGACCATAGATGATGTCTGCGTAATTGAATCTTGAAAGTATTAACGAGTCTGCGAGCATGAGTTTAATGTCTTGTGGTAACATGTTCTTAAATTTGTAAAGATGTTTTAACTTTCCATAGCATGCCTGAATGAGAAGATTTGTGTGCTTTTTGAACCTGAGCCCGGAGTCCAGGTGTAAACCCAAGTTTTTTGCTACATCCACAATAGGGATCGCTTTTCCTCCTATTGATATTTTAAAGTTCGGATCACTAGTTTGCAGCAAAGCTTTGGCAAGACCTTTTGGCTGTCCAAAATAAATGGAGATTGATACTGATAGGAAACAGCGGGAATCCAGGGAAGGTCGATTTTGTCCATTAAAGGGGTATGAGACGGGTATTGACGGCATAAGAGGTGAGCGAACTTGGGATTTTATACCTGCTATAAGCCCATTACCAAGCTATTGTCGTCAAAATAATTTATTCATCGTATATTTTTTTTATACTACAATTGGCTAATAACGTTGTTCAAATTATGTAGCTCAAATTATGAAATGCGGTTTTTTGCCGAGTGTCTACGATCAGAACTGACCGAGATACGGATCATTGTTTTATTGAATGTAGATATTTGACAAAGCTTACAATAACAACAATTGTCTATAAATCGGTCAGTTTTGATCGTAGACAAACAGCAAAAAAACGCATTTCTTAACTCAGGCTACATATTTGAACCACGTTATTATAGTCGATCGATGATAACTGCGCATGTAATAGATATCCTTCAGATTCCAGATACTGCAAGATGAGATTGAGCTTGTGAGTATAGCAAAAAAACTTTTTGGGCCTAACGGTACTAGTTTTTTATCTATTGTGTTTTGAAATGTGCTGGAATTCCCTATCTTATGCATGGTACCTGAACAAAAATCTACACTTTCAATCGCATATCGTTGCGTAACATCGTGACCTGTTAGTGAATATTAACAAATTTACGTGCAAAATGTAGATAATTTCACGAATAACATTATTTGCTTTTGAAAATGTGGTCAAACGGGGTTCGTTTTCGAGATATTTGAGATGTTTGGTTCAACTTCAACTCGTACAGCCGAGCGATTACAAGAATTACGGCAACAGCGCCGTGACGTCGCATGCTGTAGTCGGCTGTCGATGACGAGAGACAGGGGTGGGTGTGGCCTACACCTTCAATGCCTATTCTGCTCGCGGCTCAGCATTCATATCAATATTTAGTTATCTGCTGCTCTAATTTGTAAACCAAATAGATTAGGCGGTAGACTAGTAGACAATTATGTGAACATACTTATTGTTCATTTATTTATATTTATATTTTATTTGTTTATATTATTTATTTATTCCATTTCATCTATAAATCTACGAGCGTGCACGGGAGATTGCAAGACATGCTTGGGGCCTTGGTACATTTGCTAAATTAGGCCTAGATGAGACCATTTTCAAATCCACCTGTTCTTACCAAGAGATTACCAACAGAGGCTGTGGCACTGGCAAATATACATAAAATATAAAAAGAAAAGAAAAGAGTAACTTCCACGAAAAGATTACAAAAATTAAATCTATCACGGATAAAGATATAAATTATTATTATTTCCGGAAAAACAAAAGGAAAAAAACGCACAGGCCAGGTCTCGAACCGGGTACCTCTTGCATGCTACGCGAACACGCTGCGCTCATGCCACTCGAGTCCACGGCTTTGGGGCGGCTCAGATGAATACTCCTGCAGACAGACGCGGGGCGTTTGAGGGACGCTAAGAAAAAACGAGCGTAAAAGCTCATTGTTTGCAATGCGGGCGCTGTTTACACTTGCAAATCAATCAGCCAATGTTTCTTTGTTGTAATACACAGCCATATTCTTCAGATGTACGCAACTACTATTTATTTGTATATAATATAAGTTCGAGGTGGACGCTGATAGCTTGCTACATCCTTTGGGACATTCAGTACTGCCATCATAACAAACCAGTGCTATGTTGCCAAGTCAACATGTGGTTATTTGCTACAAGAAAGGTAGAATTAAAATCTTAATTTGTGGTTTTGACTATCTTAATGTTGATGAACATTGATATTAAACCCCTATAGTAGGCTAGATTAGCAGTGTCCAATACTTCCGCACAGGCGCACAGGTACAAATTTTTGCTTGCTCAGCCTGACACAACCACCAACATAATACTTGAAAATAAAAAAAAAAAATGAGCACAATGGAAAATAGGCCCACTACATCACATATGTTCAAAATTCAGGGTAAAAATCTAGTCTTAAATTCAAATTCTACAACATTTGACCTTTTAACTCTAAATATTCCAGGTCTTGGAAATCACGTTCAGGACTTGGAAATTTTCATCAAAACACTAAAAAAAATACCAGATGCTATATGCATATCAGAACACTGGCTAAGGGAGGGAGAAATAAATACAGCAGTTATCCCTGAATACATGGCTCCTTCATCGTTTTGCCGAAGTGAATCTTTACGTGGAGGAGTATGTATATATTTACTAAAACAGCATGACAATGTAAGAGTGAGGGAGGACCTGTATGCTCTCTCAGTAGAAAAGCACTTTGAATGTATAGCAATAGAGCTCCCAACTCAAAATACTGTAATACTTTCCATCTACAGGACACCTGACAGTGACATAAAAATATTCCTAACTAAAATAGAAAAAATTCTAATCAAACTCGTCAGGGAATCAAAGACCATATTTATATGTGGGGATATAAACATAGATTTTATGGTAGATAGTCCTAACAAGCGGGCCATCGTCTCGCTTCTTGAAACATTCAATACTAGGGCCATAAATAACACACCAACTCGATGCACATCACACTCCCAAACAGCAATTGATAATATAATTACGAATGTAACAGAGCAACAATATACTGTAATTAACAAAATGGTACACTTCTCGGACCACAATGCACTAATTATCAGTATAAATCCCAAAACATTAGGGAAAGTAGCTGAAACCCAACACATTAAAAAAAACATACGCATACACAGCAAAAGAAACTACGCTAAATTAAAGAACCTTCTAGGTAATGAGACTTGGGAGTGTACATACACACAAACAGGTGTAGATAAACAGGCAGAAGAATTCATTAAAACATTTTGCAAACACTTTAATGAGGCATTTCCTCTAAAGCAAAGCAAAGCAACAAGAAAAGGGGGAAATTCTAGTTGGATTACTCAAGGGATAATTATATCAAGCCACACCCTTGATAAACTCTATAAGCAAAAAACCTTCTGTCCCACAGAACTAAACTTAACAAAATACAAAGTATATAAAAAAACTTTTCAAAGAGTAAAACGTAAAGCAAAACAAATGTACTTAGAAGAAAAAATTCAGCGGTCTAATAATAAAGTTAAAACAACCTGGGAGATAATAAGAGAGGAAACGGGTAAGGGACCACTTGCACATAAAAACATAGAACTAGAAATAGATGGGTGCATAATAAAAGATCCAACCCAAGTTGCAACAATATTTAATCAAACTTTTATCAATGTGGCCAAACAATGCAAACCTAAAAATAACAATAGCAATACTTATGGTAACAACCAGACGTTAAATGCATTAGAAAAACTAAAGAATATTTCCAAGAATGTAGCTCATTCAATGTTCATTGAGCCAACATCAACTAAAGAAATCTTGTCAATCATACTAAACATGAAAAACACATCCTCAACGGACATTTATTCATTGAGTGCGAAAATAGTAAAATATTCTGCAAAATATATAGTTGAGCCGCTGACGGAAATCTGCAACAACTCGTTAAGTACAGGTATTTTTCCAAACTGGTTTAAAAAGACAAAAACCATTCCAATTCACAAGAAAGGCAAAAGGGAAAATGTAGGAAATTATAGGCCTATATCATTGCTTCCAATCTTTTCAAAGATATTAGAGAAAGTTATGCATAATAGACTTGTAAAATACCTGCAAGATAACGAAATATTGACAAATTGTCAAAATGGATTTCAAAAAGGTAAATCCACACTCACAGCTGCTTTCTCACTAACTGATAAAATACTCGAAGCATTGGACAAAAAAGATAAAGTATTGGGATTGTTCTTCGACCTTTCGAAAGCCTTCGACACCGTTAACCATGAAACTCTCCTACAAAAATTACAGTACTATGGTATAAGGGGAATAGCTTTTGACTGGTTTAAATCATACCTAGGAGATAGAAAACAAGTAGTAAATATTTTGCATGTTGATAAAAAACTGAAACGAGAACAAACATACAATTCAGACTGGGAATCAATAGTGACAGGTGTTCCTCAAGGGTCTATCCTTGGGCCTATTGCATTTCTTATCTATTCAAATGACCTGCCGGCAAACTCAACAACTGGACTTGTTGTACAATTTGCTGATGATGCAAGTAAAGTACATAATGCATCGGAGTGGGACGAGCTATTGAACCAATCAAATTTTGCAATAACAGAAAAGAACGAATGGTGTAAAGTAAATGATTTGGCACTCAATAAAGAGAAAACAAAACTGGTCTATTTCCACACAGATAATATACATAACATAAACAGAGACTTACCTACTTTAAACATACAGGATGATGGCCTAAATGTATTACAACCCACAACTGACACTGAATTCCTAGGCTTTCATGTGGATAGCACACTTAAGTGGAAAACACATATTGGAAAACTTGTCCCAAAACTGAATTCGGCATGCTTTATGTTGAGGAAAATGAGTACCTTGGTGGATGGAAAAACCATGAAAACTCTTTACTTTGCTCACTTTCACTCATTGATGTCATATGGAATTGCATTGTGGGGGAACTCTACAGACAAGAAACTTGTTTTCCTACTACAAAAAAAAGCTATTAGAATTATATCAAAGTCAGGATTCAGAGCTAGTTGTAAGCCACTCTTCAAGAAGCTAGGAATATTACCTATGCCATGTGTATATATATATGAAGTACTAATGTTTGTCCATAAAAATAAAAATCTCTTTGAATGTAATTCTGATATTCACACCCAGAACACTAGAAATAAAAATAAACTTAGAATACCACAATGCAACCTCACAATTCGACAAAAAGGACTTAAAGCTAGTGGAATTGAACTTTATAATAAACTTTCACAAGATGTTAAAGAATTAAAAGATGTAATGAAGTTCAAATCAAAACTTAAGAGTATGCTACTTAAGGAGTGTTATTATACCATACAAGACTTCAAAACTGTAGGATGCTTATAAAAATTTGATATTGTCCAAGAAAAATTGTATAGGCCTATATTATATTGAATTGCATATATTGAATTGTAGTAATCTATTGATTCTTGTATATATTGTATAGGCCTAGTGCATATTTTAGGTTAAGATGTACATATTTCTGTAATTCTAAGTACTAACATGTAACCCATTGACAACTCAAATATTCAATGTATATCCTGTATACCACTGAATTTCAAAGAGGCTAATAAATCTACATCTACATCTACATAACAAATTGAAGCGTCGAAAATCCAGTTCAAGATGGCGATTTGGCATTTTAATTTATGCTTTTTCAAAGCAATAAAGTATTTTACTGGATTGTGTGATATGGTTTTAGCTTGTGCAGCATGATATTGAATAAACAGAAACAATAAGAAGTTATTGCATAAGGGAATTTCGTAATCATTTGATGTTGAAATCTAGTATGCTCAGCTGTCAAACTGGCGGCCATCTTTAAAAATATTCGGTCTTCAAATTGCTCCCATTTGATTAACATGTAAACTGTCATTTCAAGATGGCTTCCAATTGTAACGGAAGTGGACCACCGACTGCTAATCTAGCCTAACAGTAGTTAAATATCAATGTCGATGAAATACATATATATAGAGAATTTATGTTCGTTTTGCATTTCTTCACCATTTCTTACTCAAGTGCTACAAATATTTATACATCGATTATTGTATAATATTTAGTTTTATGATTGTGCCTAGCACGATATACTACTGGAGTCAAAATACAACACGCGCATTTAGCGCAGAACAATATTATTATTTACTTTGTATAAAATACATAAATTGATGAAGTTGTGTTGAATACCGTTTTAAATAATACAAGATGATGATAATATAGATAAAAGCATTATTTTAAGGTGTTTTAAGTTTATTTAATGTTAGAGAAATTGTTGTTTTGATAGGGTAGTTCACTTCATCGATCGACTTTAATTAATTGAAATTCTACAAAAAAATGTCCAATGAATAAATTATTTTAATCACAATAGATTGGAAAAGGTTTCATGACAGGTAGAAAACCATCACCCTGCTGGGATCAGCGCTACCATAAATCTAGGGGATGCGGGCGAGCGAAACCAATGCCGTTGAATGGAAATAACTGGTTTTGACCCATGTGCACGTGCACCTAGCCCAGCTATACCAGACGTTTAAAAGTAAAATATAACCTGAGGCTGATTCTGACAATCACCCGTAAGACGACGATGGAAAGCAGTGAGCACATTCAGAGTGACAACCCCCAGCGGCATCACTTACTGCAGAATGACTCCTGCCGAATATACCTTGCTCTGGGCCGGCCAAAATATCCATACAAACAATCCAACGATTTATTGGGAATATTACGAGATTGGCTTCGAACCTTAAATTTGGAATTTAGTTCGTGCAGATATTTGGGGGTGCACGTGCACCTGTGCACGAGCCGCCCCTGCGTGGGCAGCCTGGTTGAACTTGTGTAGTAACCATAGGCCTAGTGTATGTAACAGAAGGTGGGCTGAACAGCCTACAAACACAACTTTGTTTTCAACCATACTTTAAGTAGGAAGACCCTAGTTCATTGTCTTACCAAGTCAGTTATGGCAGCATATGCAAATATCCCAAGTGCCATTTTATAATCCGTCTGCACCACTAAAAACCCCAAATAAGGGCTCAAAACTATCCGAGAAATGGTGAGAAAATTTGGGATTGTATAAATATTTTCTTTCTGAAACCAACAAACATTGAATTGATGAATGCCAAATAAAAACGGTTTCCATTTAGGGCCTATATGTAGTGCTCTCATCCATAGCTTCCACCAGGTTTGACAGAGACCACTTATCATGCTCACCATCTGTTGAGAAGACCAAAACATTGCAATGACAGCCAGTGATAAATTGGTGTTGAAAACAAGAAGGCCTAGGCAAGAATAAATACTTGGCCTGTAAGTTTGTATTTATAGCCAGGCCTAATTTATCCACTCAGTAACAAGAACTATCTTCAGTGGGGAACATTACTAATTTGTTGCCAATCTACCTAAACCGTGTCAATGAAAAATCAATTTTACTAGTCTACAAAATAGGTCAAGACATTAAGGAGGTACATTACATTGCATTTTGTATGGTGTTGATAATATACTATAACTACTACTAATAATAACAATGATAATGAAGGCCTAATGAAAATTATAGATAATTAGAACACAAAGTAATTGGCCTGATGAAAATTACACATAATTAATTGAAAACATAAACATTTGAAATTATGATAAACAATTTACAAAATTTAGCTATCCTTTCATTCTCCGCATTCATCCATTGCTTTCATACAGTTTCCTTACAGTAACAAAGAAGGCGTCCTCGTAAAGTAAATAGAGTGAAGTAACACAGGTAACCGAGCATATTAATATGTAATTTATTTTCATTATTTGGGTTGTTTGGGTTTTTTGATATTACTCATTGTTTGTACAGTTATCATTAGTATTTGAAGAATTTGAATAATAGGAAGTAGAGGCACTTTTAAAAGCATAGAAGTTATTTATATATTTGTCTGATTTCAGACGGAAGAGCATTCCAAGTTCGAATAGCGTGGATTTTGAATGAGTGGTCAAGGAGATTAGTTCTGTGTATGGGAAATGAGAGTTGTGTACCGGACCTAGACCTGGTATTAAACATGTGGTTTGAGTGAAGGAATTGAAAGTAAGAGGCGAGATAAGACGGTGACGATGTTGAAAGTAGCTTGTGAACTAGGCATACGGAGTGAAGGTTTCTACGACCCTTTAATCTAGCAAAACCAAGCGTCTTAAAACCCGGGGTTATATGGTCAGATTTTCTTATTCCTAATATAAATCGGACACAGGAATTTTGTGCCCTTTGGAGACGAATAGCCAGGTCCTCGGTCAAGTCATTGTAAACAACGTCGCAGTAGTCGAAATGGGGAATAATAAGAGATTGTACTAGCATAGTTTTAAATTTAGTCGGAAAGAAGTTTTTTAGTCTGTTTAATGAGTGTAGTGCAGCATACGTTTTTTTTACAAACATGTTTGACATGTTCCGTCCAAGTCAGGTCATTAGTCATAATAAGTCCTAGGTTTCTGACTTGTTGTTGAAAGGGTATTGTTGTACCGATTAAAGAAACGTTGTCGATTGTCGAGTGGTCTAATTTTGCTATGAGTTTGTGGTAGCCTAAAATAATGATTTGATGATTTGAATGATGATTTGGGGTTTATTTGCAAAATGTTTTTAGTTGCCCACAAAGCAAGAGATTGCAGGTCTTTATTTATCATTTCAATTGCTTGATTAATTAGTGAGGGAGAGACATGTACAGTATATAAATTTGCAGATCGTCTGTGTATAGGTGGTGATAGCAATAAATGAGTGAATTTGAAATGTCGTTAATGTACAATGAGAATAACAAAGGTCCTAAAACACTTCCTTGCGGCACACCTGCCGTCACTGGTAGCCAATTCGATTGATTGTCACCTGAGATAATGCACTGTTGCCTGCCGCGGAGATACGAATTCATCCATTGTAGTGTGGAAGGAGAAAAATTTATAGATTGAAGTTTGCTTATAAGAATGTCTATGTCAACGGAGTCAAAAGCTTTGCTAAAGTCAAGAAGTGTCAGAATGGTAATTTGTCTACTGTCCATGTGAGTTCTTACGTCATCAGTTACTTTAATGAGCGCTGTGGATGTGCTGTGATTACATCGGAAACCAGATTGGTGCTCGTCTAGAATTTTATTTAATTTCAGAAAATCTGATATTTGACAGTGGACAATATTATATTCCAGAGCTTTAGACAGGGCGGGTAGAATGCTAATTGGGCGGTAATCATTGGGTGTAGAAGGATTTGTTTTTTTAGGCAGAGGGCGGACAAAGGCTTGTTTCCATATATTAGGGTAGGCGTTATATGTAAGAGAAAAATTAAATATATGTAATACTGGCTCGATTAGGATGGGGGAGAGATTAATCATGAATTGAATAAGTTTAATCGGTATTAGATCTATTCCTTGAGCATTTGATTTTATTCGTTTTATGGTGTGCAAGGCCGTTCTTGGGGTAACATGTTTAGCTCGGCTCCTTAGATACCAAACAGGCTTAAGTTCGGGGTTTAGTGATAGAGGAGTGAATTTTGGATCATTTACTCAGAAAAACGTGCTGAGTAATTTGCCAGGTGCTCCTAATCGATTTTTTTCCCCGTTCAGGGGTGACCATGGTGCAAAGTTAGGGGTAGAAATTATTTTTAAATAGACTAGGGGTGAGCCTTATAGAAGTAAAAGTGTGGTATTTAAACATTTTGTGTAAGTATGTACTCAATGTAATTATTTAAATCGAAAAAATGTATTATTTTTAACAGGGGTGTCCAAAATTGCTATTTCGAAAAAATGGTAGTAAGTATAGCTTGTGATGACTCAGCTTTCGGGGATAGTGATAGAAGCGTGAATTTTGGATCATTTACTCAGAAATATGCAATGAGTATTTTGCGAGGTGGTCCGCATCGAAAACTGTTCCCGTTCAGGGGTGACCATGGCGAAAAGTTAGCGGTAGAAATTATTTTTTAATAGACTAGGGGTGAGCCTAATAGAAGTAAAAGTGTGGTATTTAAACATTTTTTTTGAGTATTAATTCAATTTAATTGTTTACAGCTAAAAAATTTATCATTTTTAACAGGGGTGTCCAAAATTGTTACATTTGCCCGAAATTTGAAAATACGTTCAAAATGCTAGTAAGCATAGCTTGTGATGACTCATCTGAAAGGAATTTAAATACTGAACACGAATTTCATACATAATCAAAATTCAAGGTCACCAGGGTCAATCAGGGCCACGACCTTTGAAATTTAATTAGTATTGTGTTGTCTAATCGCCATGAACAGACCACATAAAAGTGTTTATGTTGATACTTTTTACCTTAATCGTTTGTCCAGGATTATATATGTACATAAAAACAGCAATTCTATATTCAGGGTTGTACAAAATGACTTTCTGGGTCTTACATTTTCCAATATACTGTAAATTGAGCCACCATAGGTTGTGACCACTCATTTTGAGGCTAAATGTATGCTGACTACGATTGTGGTATCAATTGTGTTAGTTAATCTTTTCTTTATGGCTTTATATAAGAGTTTTTAGTTTAAAAGTACAGAGATACTGCTCTTAAGACACATATTGATTGCCCTCTGAAATTGAAAGCGCGCTGTTCTATGTCCCCTATCAAAAGCTATAACAAAGATGTGCCACACAAGAACGCGGTCAAAGCAGGGGGGTGAGACTCGGTTGCACTCGACTTACATGAGACTAAGAAGAACAACAAAAGACTTTCTCAGATTACGCAGTGCAAGTTTTCATCCCATACATATACCTAGACATATACTCGCAGTCGAGAAGGACGACTAGAGTGGACCTCATCTGGGATGTGTATCGGTCTGACTCACTGAAGGCTTGCACAAGGATGAAGAGAAGACACGGATTGAGACGCCGTGTCGAAATGTCCAACACTCTACCAAGAAACTGGCAAGAGTTCTTGCGAGATGATGACAACAAACGTGAACTGTTTAGATTTCTAGGACAGTATGTTCTCAAGATTGAAGCTTCAGTTGGCACTGTCGTTATCACCCAAGACGACGAAGCGTTTTCTAATAGTTGTTCATTGGTAATGGGAGGTATTGCACCGTGCAACCATGAAGAGGCTGATACGAGAATTATTGTGCATGTATGCGATGCTTTCAACCTGGGAAGGGAAGAAGTACTAGTTCGAACAGTTGATTCAGATGTGGTTGTCCTCTGTGTTGTTGTTGCTTGTGTCTTCAGTGGGAAAAAATTGTGGGTAGAGTTTGGCGTAGGAAAACATACCCGAATCATAGCTACTCATGACATTGCCGATACTCTTGGAGTGGACAAATGTGCAGCACTGCTTTTCTTCCATGCGTTCATTGGTTGCGAATTGCGATACCTTTTCGTCATTTGCTGGCAAAGGTAAAAAGTCGGCATGGAAAGTGTGGAACCTACTTCCAGATATAACATCTACGTTCAAAAATATATCAACGACAACAACGCAAGAACTGGATGAATATACAATAAAACAACTAGAGAAGTACGTAATCATCTTGTATGATAGAACAAGTACCTCCACCACAGTAAATGAGTGCCACAAAGAACTATTTACGCAAAAGCGAGTGGGTATGGAAGCATTGCCGCCAACAGAAGACGCACTGAGGCTTCATGTTCTGCGAGCTACACTACAGGGAGGGCTTGTGTGGGGGGCGTCCAGCATCCCCATGCAAACTACATGTGATCCCTCAGCCTGGGGCTGGATGAAAAATTCAGCTGGATCGTGGGAACCTCTGTGGACGACTTTGCCTGACGCCATGAACTTCTGCGACGAAGTCATCTCCTGCAAGTGCAGGAATGACTGCATCTTAGACTGTTGCAAGTGTCTGAAGAGTGGGCAGCCTTGCTGTGCATTGTGCAAGTGCAAAGGGGAATGCTATTTGTAAGCTAAGGTAAGCTACTGACTAAAGTGTACTATCTACTGAAACTGTATGATTGTGTGTATTGTTACACCTCCCTTGCCCAACGCCGTACTTTCAGGTAATAGTATTATTTATTTCTATACGTAAGTGAAAAGCATAACCGTGACCAACTTAAGATTAGCTTCAAAATGAGTGGTCACCACCTATGGTGGCTCAATTTACAGTATATTGGAAAACTCAAGACCCAGAAAGTCGTTTTGTACAACCCTGAATATAGAATTGCTGTTTTTATGTACATATATTATCCTGGACAAACGATTAAGGTAAAAAGTATCAACATAAACACTTTTATGTGGTCTGTTCATGGCGATTAGACAACACAATACTTATTAAATTTCAAAGGTCGTGGCCTTGATTGACCCTGGTGACCTTGACTTTTGATTATGTATGAAATTCGTGTTCAGTATTTAAATTCCTTTCAGATGAGTCATCACAAGCTATGCTTACTAGCATTTTGAACGTATTTTCGAATTTCGGGCAAATGTAACAATTTTGGACACCCCTGTTAAAAATGATAATTTTTTTAGCTGTAAACAACTAAATTGAATTAAAACTCAAACAAAATGTTTAAATACCACACTTTTACTTCTATAAGGCTCACCCCTAGTCTATTAAAAAATAATTTCTACCGCTAACTTTTTGCCATGGTCAACCCTGAACGGGAACAGTTTTCGATGCGGACCACCTCGCAAAATACTCATTGCATATTTCTGAGTAAATGATCCAAAATTCACGCTTCTATCACTCATCCCCGAAAGCTGAGTCATCGCAAGCTATACTTACTACCATTTTTTCGAAATAGCAATTTTGGACACCCCTGTTAAAAATAATACATTTTTTCGATTTAAATAATTACATTGAATACATACTTACACAAAATGTTTAAATACCACACTTTTACTTCTAAAAGGCTCACCCCTAGTCTATTTAAAAATAATTTCTACCCCTAACTTTGCACCATGGTCACCCCTAAACGGGGAAAATAATCGATTAGGACCACCTGGAAAATTACTCAGCACGTTTTTCTGAGTAAATGATCCAAAATTCACGCCTCTATCACTAAACCCCGAATGGTTTGTCTAAGCAACCAGGCTATTTAAAGTGAAATGGGTCGTAGGTTGGCTTAGCTTTTGGTTGTCTTCGATGTCTTTCATATGTAAATGTTTTATTGAAGGATCAAAATTAAAGGGTAGTGTAGTGAAATGGGTATTATAATTGTATCTAATGGTATTTCAAGAGGAGCTTCTTCATCGTTTTGTTTACCAATGCCCATTTGTGACAGACTTTGCCACATTTTTTTAATAGGTGTTTTAGGGTATAAGTGTCTCTTTTTTTCTGTTCTAATTGTCTGGTTCGTCTTGTTTCTTAATGTCCTATATATCTCTTTGTTGTCGTCAGTAGGGTTACATTTGTATCTATTGTAAGCAGCGTCCCGTCTAAACATAAGGTCTTTTATTGCTGTGTTTAGCCAATGTGACGGAGGCTTACTTACCCTAACCACTTAACCTAACAATTGGGCAGTGGGTGACCAGTGCAACTTTAGGTTCATCTATTACAGTTTACAGGTAGCATAATATATAATAGCTTTGATTTCCTGTCCCCCACTGAAAATCAGTTATATAACTGAGTGGGTAGACTCTAAATCCAATTTTATTTATTTATTTTTATTTATTTATATTAAACTAGGCTTAAAAAATACACGTAGATAAATACATTACAGCCTAGATTACCTTTTAAGAGTCAACTATACCTATTTGAAACTTTTTTGGGAACTTTTTCTGCTTCCAGTTTTCATCCGATCGAGAGGCAATTTTGCGTAATTGTTATGCAAAGATATGGTCACTCTTCTATAGTCATAGAGATTACCAAACATCATTGTGCATTACGCACAAAAAAAATTCCTACATTTACCAATTTTAGGTAATGATTTTACAAAAATCCTATATCCTAAAAATCAATTTAATTTATAATGATTTTTTGTGATGGTTTAAAAAAAATCAGCCTCTATAGAATACTTCATATACACTACCATAACATATGTGCAAAGGCTGGTAACAACCTGATAAAAACTGTCATCAGGAAAACTTCCAGAAAAAAATCACTGGTTATTGCAGACTCCCAAAAGTTTTGAGAATGAGTAGGCATTTCCTCATTTTTTTTTTTTTTTACAAATTGGCAACTATAAAAAGAGTTTTAAGTTTTTTTTTCCAAGAACTTGTAAATATATGAGATGTGTACTTCTTATAAATAAACAAAGCAAACCCTTCAATTAGACAACCCTAAGAAAAATAGATGGGTAGTTTTTATTGTAGGTCATAGGCACAGAGTTTTCCCTTGATTCATACCAGGGTCATATAAAGCCACATATGACATGGAACTTTGCATGTTTGTCAAGCAAGAATAATACTCTCTTTTAGTAGCAGATTATTAAAATGTAAAACAAATAAAAAAATTGCAAAATACACATTTTGTTGTTGTCAAATTCAATTCTTTTTTAAAACTATGGTTTGCTATTTTTTGGCCTAACCTGAAAATAGAAGCCTTCATTAACGTTTCCATGACATATACCTACAAAATGTTGCAATGTACACTCACTGATAGAAAAAATGCAGGGCTAATAATTAGCATAATTATTCAAATATTGTATTTAACCCAAGTCGTTAGTGCAGAATTAGGCCTAACCTTCCACAATATTACAAATTCTTGGAGAAACATTCCAATTTATTAACTCCAATCCACAAATACACATTAGGCCTAAATTATCCAATATTTATGTTATTGAAAGATCTTGAAGAACATTATGCATGCTTGGTAAATTAGGTTTACCAGTACCTGCTTGTCATTCAAGGTGGTCTCCCCCCCCCCCCCCCGCCCCGCCGTACTTGGTGCCTATGTTGTAGGCCAGGGGTCGGCAACCTTTTGCAACGTGTGTGCCAAAATGATGTTAAAATTTTTAACTATATATTGTTCGCGTGCCAGTACAAATTTTACGAAGACAAAATGTTAATTTGTTGTTGTTCAGGAAACACTAAAAATAACCATTGCAATACTCTTACTACAACTACTACATCATAACTACTACTTTAACACTTTCGATCTTTCAAATCCGTTTTTTTATTTAATTTTATGTTATATTACAAAGCTAAATTAGAAATTGAAAAAAATATTTTGTACATGTTCTGCTATTCACCTACATTTGTTTTGTGCTGATCTCGTCCATCGTAGATTGTTGAAGGCCACGCTAGTGACTTCCCTAGTGCTGTTTATTTGCATGAGTTTTTGCAAGTCGGGAGAGTAGTCCGTGACTTTTAGTTTTACGCAAAACTTGGAGTAGTTTAGTGTGAGTTGGCAACGTACAGCTCCAAGAATATTTTTCATGTGTTAAAACACTTGCTCACATGTGTAGCTAGAGCCGAATGCTGACATAAGAGCAAATGCGAGTGCGACTTTCTCCATCGAGTTGAACTTCGAAGGTAATGAGGCCCAACAGGCAGATATTATATCAGTGTTTCTATGACCCACGGATTCTACATCTAGCAATGCTTTGAATTTATCAACCCCGAGATCGGAAAATTGAAACTCAACTATAGTTCCATTTCTAGATTTTCAACGTCCATCCACTCAAAATAACTTAGCTCCAGGTGGTGAGTGTGAAGTATAGTCGGGGGTAAAACATTTGACGACCTGCTAGTTAATAAAACTTATATTTTCTAGGCTAGTCTACTTAAATAAAATTCAGATTTATAATAAGAAATAGTACCAATCTAATGTTTGTCATGAGATATTAAAATGTTAAAATTTTATATCTGGCCAAGGCGCGTGCCACAGGGAATAGCTTGGCGTGCCTTAGGTTGCCGACCCTTGTTGTAGGCTATCCATCTTTTTATGTTTGTTCAATCTCTACCGGACCAATAATCAAGTCCAATCTCTATGAAAACAAAATCTCTGAACGAACTTATACCTATAGGCCCCGATGTTTTTGGTTGCAATCCAAAGACGATTTCTCATAATATCATACCCTACTTGGAATGATTTATTCTATTTGTGTTTGATTTTTTGCTCTGTACCGGATAAATTGCTGTTGATTTAACTGTAACTGGCTGTAGAGTTATTCGAGTTATGTGGAAAGAAAGAAAGAAAGATACCGGGAGACTGGAGAAAAGGAGTAATTGTGCGGATTTATAAGAAAGGTGATCGAAAAAAAAATGTAGTAACTACAGAGGGATCCCTTTACTATGCCACACAGCAAAGATTTAAGGATTATTGACAGAAGAATAAGAGGAGAGGTTGACCACATGTTGAATGAGGAACAATATGGATTTAGATAGGGAAGATCCACAATAGATCCTCTATTTGTACTTAGCCAGGCCACGGAAAAGATTTGGGAGCTTTGAAGAAGAATGAGTATGGTCTTCTTAGACATAGTAAAAGCGTATGATAGTGTGCCAAGGAAAGTGGTATGAGAGAGTCTGGAAAGAAAAGGAGTGGATAATGGGCTGATAGACAGGGTTAAAAGTATGTATGAAGTTTGTGAAAGCTGTGTGAAAACACAATTTGGATTGTCAGGGTGGTTCCAAATAACAAAAGGGCTATGGCAGGGAAGTGTGTTGTCACCTCTGTTTGGTATTCATAATCATGATGGATGACATCCACAACAAGGTAAAGATGGGAGGCAATGGAAGATGTGGAGGTTATGTTGTTTGCCGATGACTTGGTGGTATGGTCCGAGTATGAGGAGGTACTCCAAAGATATACAGACTTGTGGAATAGGAACCTCAAAGAAGCAGGTAATAATAATAAATAAGCATGGTAAAGAGTGAGGTTGTAACTATGCCAGGAGAAGGGGACAAAGGGAATTATCAAGCACAGATAAACATTGGAGGGAAACCTCTGAAAGTGGTGGATAGTTTTAGCTATCTAGGAAGTGAAGTAATGGCAAGTGGAAAGATTAAAAAGGAGATTAACATTAGAATACAACAGGCCAGTAACTTCTACCAGTGTGTGAAATCCTTATGTGGGTTAGGGAAATACCTATATTCAGTGTAAGATGACACTATTTAAAACCTTTTCATACCAATCGTTACGTATGTAGCAGAAACCTAAACAACGGGAGATCGAGAGGAGAGTCGGATGCAGGCGGCAGAGACAAGATTCCTGAGGAGCACAGTGGGCAAGACGAGAAGGGACGGAATAAAAAACATGGACATTAGAGAAATGTTAGGTGTAGATAAATTAAGCAAAGGGATAGGAAGGACACAGTTGACATGGTATGAACATATAAAACAAATGGAGGGAAATAGGATGCCCAAAAAATGTATGGATTTTGTTAATTTGTCATGTGGCCACAAATAGAGCCTCTAAGGGCATTTTTTTGTCTAATAAAAATATGTTTTGTTGTCAGAAGGATTGAAGAAGGTAGAAGAAGACGGGGTAGGCCAAGAAAGAGATGGAAGGATACCATAGCAGGAGACTTGGGGGCAAGAAGAGAGAGCTGGGAAGATGTGGAAGAGATACGATTGTGGGGGATAGAAAGAAGAGAAAAAATTTGGCTGCTAAACCCAAGCTGACCCTGCCAGAAGCAAGAAACGATATTGGTATGGATAATGATGAATGATGATGAATTAATATAAATTAAAGTAAAGAGGAGATAAAGAACAGAATACAAAAGGGCAGTAACTACTACCAGTGCGTACCAGTGCCTGGTGTGGGCGAAGGATGATTATTGTTTTTATGGGTTAATAAACTTTTAGGTACTCACTTCTATTACTACTTCCATACGTTCTTTCATCTCATCTTTCGTTTTTTTCAAATCTTTCAATAGAACTTGGCTACTTTCTTTTAAACGCTCTTTTCTTTCTTGGAATCTCTCTTTTCGTTCCTTAATAACTCCGTGAATTAAATCCTGTTGTTTTAAAGTGCTTTGAGTTAAAAATGACTTTTTATCATCAGTTTCAGATGTGTACCAGCGACACAAATCTTCATGCCTTACAGCTAACATTCCAGCAAGCCCAATTCTCTTCTGTACAATTGTGTGACAGCAGTGGGCTTGACTCATGGCTGTCCCTAGACAGAGAAACTTGCATGTTGCATGCCTCTGCATTGTTATCAGTTTTCTGGTAATAGGGTTGACCATTGTACTTAAAGTACTAGCTGTTACTGGAGCTACCAACTTATTCAAGTTTGGATTAACTGATATCGTCGACAATGCTCGAAACCTAAAACAAAAAAGACTTAGATAATTTGTACACATTTATTCAAAAGGTCTGTTCGTTTGTCGTACTCTGGCTGCTCAGAGTAAATTTTGTGTGTTCTTTTGCACAGAGCAACTCTAGATAACAATTTAGTGTGTGTTCTTTTGCCCAGAGTAATCTACTACAGAGACGTCGGAACATGGTTTTTCTGCTCGTGGTCTGGACTGCGAGGAATGATGCATGATGATGCAGTAATGATGATAGTGGAGAAGCAGAGAGTACGAGGAAGAGGTAGGGGAGTAATAGAGAGGGGAAGAGGAAGGGAAGAAGTGACAAGGTATGCATGAAGAAGTATGACTGTTACACCATCCTTCGAAAGACCTAAAGGGAGGTTTGAGGAGGTGGTGAGAAACCCAAAAGCCTGTGGGTGCTAGGAGACTCTATGCTTGGGGGGGGCAGCCCCCTACTTGGAAAGAAGGGGAGCTAAAATTGAGGCCTATGGGGGCATAACAATAAGGGGACTGGGAAAAGTAATCAAGGGCTGGGAAGCAGCAAGGGGAGTAAGCGCCATAGTTCTGCTAGTAGGAACAAATGATATCAGGATAGTGTAGTGAGGCAGATATAGAGGGGAAGTGAGGAGAGAGATTAGAAATCTACAATAGAGTACATCTAACAAGGAAGATCATTATCATCATCATCATCATCATCATCATCATCATCATCATCATCATTATCATCATCATCATCATCATCATCATCATCATCACATTACATTGCACCAACCAACAATTTATCAATAACTGTTGAAGTTGTTGACTAAATATACAAAGTTATTACAATACGTTGTACATTGTTTTAAAGCATAAAACACCATACATATTGCACCTCACCACCAGCAGACACATCAAACGGTAAAATTGGACAACTTTTGTTAACATATTAAAATTAATAACAATAATTTATATCAGGTACACACAACAATACTAAAACGTACATGCATACAATATAGACTCATTTGCACCTCTCAAATTGAAGCAATAATATATATACATACAAAACAAAATAGGTCTAAGACGAATCGTTGTGTCAATCCTATTTGCTTTCACCATAAATCACGCAATTTCTGCGTTTGTTAAAACGAATTAAAATATGTATACAATTAGTATTTTTTATTTTTTATTTTACGTCATTAGTTGTATTGTCGATGCCCAGTTACATGTTCAATAAAAATGTCACTGCTCCACCGGATAGTGTCACTGACCATCAACTTTCTCATTAGGGTAGTGTAACCGTACGCCTTCCTTCGAGTGGACTTAGGTCTTTTTGGTATTAGTTGTTGGAATGAGTCTACCAGTGATCAAACTCTTTTGTCGGAGAATTATAATATAAATATAATATCTTTGTTTTTATGGATTGGGCTATAATTTATTCAGATTCACAATGAAATTTCATTCTAAAATACTATAACCATCTTGTGATTTGATTCAGTTTTACCTCTGTTAAATAAAAATCTAGTTTCCTGGATTTATTATTGTATATTACGGCATTTAAATTCATTAAGTGGGTTATGACGATTGTTTGAGCAATAGGGACTGGCGCCACGAGAGATTGCCCATTTCAGACACAAAGGTTAAGTTTGCTGAGCTGTGATTGGTGGAAGACGTTTAGTTGGTCATTTGGACGCCGGTTGACCGGCCATCTTGGAGGACGGTCAGTGCTTGCAGGAGTCTGGTAGGAGGCAGTATTGCCGGAGAGTCTTACGGGAGGCCCAGTGAGTTTTGGGTGTGTTGGGTTTCAGTGATGAATCTCTCTAGGGAGGAGAGATTCTAATAGTGAAAGAGTTACATCGTCAACGAGGGCTACCGCGAGGCCTACAAAAATAAGGAAGCGTTATTAGAGAATCACGTTACGTGTGATTAGCAATTGTGTGTCGGTGAAACGCGCGACGGGTTCGGCATATCAGAAGCTTGAAATTCAAGTTGTGTTAGCTTACTGAAATCCACATTGGGATAGGCATTACGGGTTAAATAACGTGCCAAAGTGAAGTCAAAGGCAAAGTGATCTATCTGCCGATAATAAGAAAAGCCAGGTCTAGTAAAAGATCGTTTTAGTTTTTGTCATAACGGAGAATCGAGCGTCTAGGCCTACCAAGCCAACGAGTTGAGTGAACAGAAAAGCTAAGCGAGCTATGATCAGTAATATTGCAATCATTATACAAGTGACGGGAATAGAATAGCTTTGATAGCTATTTCTATCGTTTATTAAAAAGTTGGGGCGACATTTATTTTATTTTATTTATTTATTTATTTAACGTCTATCCTATTCAGTTAAAAACTGATTTACAAAGGAGGACAACTAAATAAATCTAATTACATAGATGCAGACACAACAATGAACTACATTTAAGTAAATATTTGAAATAGTAATATTACAACAATGCATTAAATATTCAACAAATTTGATAACAAATAAAAAGGATATTAAATGCAATTTATGAATGAATCGAATATATAAAAAAGGGGGTGGGGAATGAAAAGAAAAGAAAAAAGAAAAGAAAAGAAAAAGAAAATAAAAGAAAAAAGAAAAGGAAAAAAAAAAGAAAAAAAGAAAGAAAAGAAAAAAGAAGAAGAAAAAATAAAAACATAAAAAAAAAAAAAAAAAAAAAACTGATTTATTAGACGATCCCACTCAAACGAATATGAGGTTTGCCAAAAATCAGGAACAGCAAATCAGGGAGTAATCAATCTTTCGCGGAAGAAACCACCGAACGCGAATCATTCATTCGAATTCACCTTTCAATTTGCGAGTGAATTAATAAAATCCCGGATGGGAAGTGAATCTGCGTGTTAAAAAGAGCGATATTTGGCCGACCGTCACTACCAAAGTGAAGTTAAAGCAGGTCATAGTTTATGACAGAGTGGACGGGAATACGGGTCCTAGTAATAAAAGACGTAGAACTGGTTGACGAATATTAATCTACATAATAAATATCTAAAAGTCCCCATTAGAAATATAAAGGCTTCGTTTTATATCGCCGGGAAATAAGATTGCAAAACTTTTTACAATGGCGGATCATGGCGCTCGTATGGCCTTCAATATGAGAATTCGTGACGTCATACTGAAATGATGAGTCAAGCTGTGATTGGCTATTGATATCGATCAAAAATAGATCGTTTGGATCACGACTAAAAATAAAGATGGCGTTGTTTACATATTGCCGGGACATCTGTCAAAGTGCTATCTGACCGTATGAAGGTTTATTTGAACATTTCTTCGAATTATTTGAACAATTTATACTCATTGAGAACTAATTAAGTGAGCTACAGAATTAGAACAATTAAATCAAGATAATTAAAGTTCGATTATTTAAAAGCTTCAAAACAAGAAGATCTACGGAAGGATATTATCGTGGTAGGACAAGACCGGATCACAAGAGAATACGACAAGACTGGATTGTCATTGCGTGTGGATTGGATTAAGCCGGACTGTTCTTCCACGGCATATTGGATGGAGGGGATGTCTTAAAGCTGACGAGTGATGAGTATTTTAACAACCTATTTAAAAATTGCCGATCTATTTAGGCCTAATATCACTAAAATTATCTTCAAGGTTATTTTTCAAAGCTGTCAATCTGACACAACAAATAATAATATTAAAATTGTATGTGTTCTCTAGACAGAAATCAGTACTGATTAGGTAGGATACATGTTATGTATTTCTCATATTGAGAAGCATCTACCTTGGAACGGAGAATACAGCCCAATCTATGAAGACGAGACTACATTATTACTTTGTAATTACTGTTTTTACAACTGGTGGTATTTTTTCTATAAATTCCTTTCAGTGGGGTTTCGTCCGAATAGCAGTGGTGTACTCAATTTTGGTGGGATTGGTGAGTCTATGTTTTTGTGTATGATTGATAGAAATTCCCTAGCTTGGTAGAACCATCTCAGCATACACATTAGGTAGAGTAGGATTCTAGTTAAATTCTTAGCAATATTAGTGACTTGTTTTGTTAGGTTGACAAACTGTGTGAAGAGATCGTTGCTAGTTATAGACAGGGAGCGTAGCTGGGGCAAGTTGTGTTACATTGATGCACATAGTGGAGCTGTTAAAATCCGTAGGAGGTCAGTTGGATTACATTGGCACCCGTGTGGGGATAGAGAAGGCTTACAGAACTGATCGCCCAAAGGGCAGGTTGGGTTACAGTAGAGTACCTTTTTCCAATTCCAAGCATTTTCACACCCCGATCATTCCTAGTATCCCACGATCCCAGACTACCCACAACCACTGCTTCAACCACAGTTTCAAACCCCTGGCTTCTAAGCATTCGGCATGTGGCGTATACTTCCTGATCTTGTAATCTCGAGCAGCTAACAAGGCGTCGTCGTGGTTCTCGGCGGGTACAGTAACGTCCACTATACAAGCTTTCTTTGTTATGATGTTCGTAATAACTAGATCAGGTCTTTCCCTCAGATCGCAATTTGGAATCTTCTGATTAACTCGGATTGTGTTTGCCTGATTCCTCGGAATAGCCTTAACTAATCTGTTCACCACAGCATTATGCCTCTCTGTCCATGCAGCAGTATGATATCGATACGAGTTCAAAACATGTGGTAGAGTTTCGTGCCCATAGTCACACCGGCGACAGTTAGTAGGAGCATTTCCGTACCTCCGAGTACCATTTCCATTACCACCACCATCATCATCATCATCATCATCATCATCATCATCATCATCATCATCAACAAGAGATCATTCACCAGGAGGGCAAAAGGGACAAATGAGCGACCTATTTGAGAGAGGGAAAGGGAAAATGGAGATACAGGGTTTGAGTGTAAAGAAAACTTGGATAGTAGTAGACTTAGGTGGGGGAAATAGATTAAACCACATATGGGATGAAAGTAGTGAAGGTAAAAATGTTATATAAGGAATAGCACGACAGGAATATTGAATGTAAAGAACCAAGGAGGGATAGGATTAAATGAGGACCAGGTACTCTGGGGGAAGGGTGGAGAGGGAATCTCAACTCTGCTAAGCAGGGGCGTAAAAGAGGAAAAGGAAGGAACGATAAGGGTGCTCCTCTTAAATGCAAGGTGCATAAAGGGCAAGCAGGTAGGTACAGTTCTGGACAATGGTGGAGCTATATGATGCGGATGTAGTTGTGGGGTGGAAACATGGCTATTTGATAGAATTATGGTCGGGGAGGTGGAACATTGTGGCATACAAGCCCTAACTGGCCTGCCGGACTCTAGCGAAAACCTTCCTAGATAACTCGGGCCAGTGATATTATTTATTCTCGGGGCTCTATACACATTGCGCGCCCTAACAATTACCTGAAAATATTCGGTCCGTTTCAGACTAAACTTGCCTACGACGCCACCTACGCAAAAATGAACTATCCTGAAGATACAGACAGGTATGAACATGAAGTGCAGGGGGAGTACACTCAATACAACTTCTTCCGGTGAGGGAAGAAGAGGTACCTGGTTTGGCGCGCTAGCGCTGAGCCGCGTCCCCTCCAGAGAGCTGCAGTCGTCCCTGGCTGCCTGCAGGTTCCACTCGTTCACCTACTATGCTAAAATGAGCCGTGCAAATGCCCACTAAATTATGTTTGCTGAAGGCTTGTGAAGTATCAATGCAATTGAGGAGTATCTCGGGATGCGCATGCCAACTCAATAAAAGATTTGAATAAAATAGGTTGCATTATTATTGAACATTTGAGAAATGCTAACTACGACAGCAAGGGTATTGAATTTAAGTTGGATCCAACAAGAAAGAAATAAACATGTAAATTCCTGTTAATAAAGTACAATATTATAACTTATTATAATACATAGACGTCGATCTCCCTGACGTTCTGGCTTCTTGACGTGGGTCAGAGGGGGAGGGGGGGATTGAGAGCGTTGCTCTGCGATGCACAGGGGTAGCCGGGGATGGGGTTGGCTATTGTTGGCTGGAGCACGCCGTGCGTGTGCGTCTGCTCGCCGGTAGCCGGTGCAATATCTAGGTCAGGCCCCAGTGGCGGACCGGATATTGGCCTCCCAAGGCTAGGTGCGTTTAGGCCTCTCTGAAGAACTCGACGTCCTCAGCGACACGTGTGAAATGGGGGGGACGTACAATGAAAGGGAAAGATACAGCTTACTTGCTTAAATGAAGGTCTCTGATGATGTTGGCGTCGACGTCCTTTGGTCGGACCACGTGGTTGGTCACCAAAGTTGCCGAAAGCGCCGATACGATTATTAAAAAGAATTTGATACTTTACTTTGCATTTTCATGCCACTCCCGTATGGTGTAGAGAGAGAATTTACCATATTCAAAGCGGTTGTAATATATCAATCGCGCATGGTTGTCGAACTAAACCATGTGGCTAGCCTCCACTAGGCTATCACGATTAAACGGTATATTATAAGCGGAAAAACACATCTAGTAACTCGGCACTAGATCTGCCCTAGATTCGGTACATATAGGCCAACTTGCCTCACTTTCCCGAGGGATATTCCCCATGCTTGCTAAATACTTCGCTGCACTGCTAACAAGTTCGACTCGTCTCTTCTGGGAATCTTGCACAAGTGGAAGAGGTAACGTCCGGTCTTGTCCTTGCTGGCTTCCAACCCTTCCGCGCCGAGGACTAGATCCTCCCTCTGAATGGGTTAGTGCGCCCGCGAGTTCAAATCCCACCAATGGCCTTCAATCAACGCGCACTGATCTGCCCTAATAGACAGGGTGATTTCGCTTCACGCTACAATCACGTGACACTGCAAGCACTTCGCACACCCGACGTTGCCATTTACACAAATCAACGACGAATTCTCGCGAAAACAGCACTGTTGGCCTACCAATCCACATTCCTGAGCTTCCCAAGTTCGTGGCTGGCTCGAGATTTCACCTCAACTCGGTCGCAAGCTAGCAAGCGACGACATAACTCTTTGTTACCCCTATTAACTAGGGTGAAAACATTCTCCCTGCCTGGCTCCCAAACTCTTGGATAACCCGCTATTTACCTTGATTACTGATACCTTGTTAATTTGAATGCCTATACAAATTAACCTTAACTTGATTAAAAATTTATGCAACATGATATCTTGACAAATTAATTAAAAATAAAAACGACAAAATCTCTGGCTGAGGGCCTAAATAGAAAGGGCAGAGGCTGTTACGTTACAACATACTGGATACAACGTGTTTAGAAGGGACAGGGATGGTTGTGGGGGAGGCCTATTGGGAGGATGCAAGATAGGACTAGGGGGTAGAGTGGCATGGAAGGAGAGTGTATGAGATGATGGGAATAAAGATTTTTGAAGGGGCTGATGAAATGGAGTTAGTGGCAGTATATAGACCGCAATAACTTTGATGATCTATCCATTCTCAGTAACAGAGATGGGACAGAGATCCCCAAGAAGGCCTTAAAACACAAAAAACATTCATAACTGAAGCTAGAAATGTAGTGGGAAAGTTAATGGGGGAAGTGATAACTGAAAACAGACAAGAAATAGGAAAACCAAACATTCATATGTCATCATTGGAAATAAACCATCAACTAAATATTGAAGGAATACAAGAGAAAAAGAAGAACTATCAAGAGGAGCATATGAGAAGTCTGGCACTAAGATTTATTCACAAAGAATACCCAGAGAAGGAGTGGCTGCATATATTCACGGATGGATCAGCAACACCAGGAGAAGGGAATGCAGGTGCAGGAATACACAGTAGAGTTTGAGGAATCATTCCCAGCAGGATCAAATGGGAGTAACTTTGATGGGGAGATGAGAGCAATAAGCAAAGCGTTGGAGAAGATTGAATACTTTAAAGAAAGGAAGGTGGTGATACTAACAGACTCAAGAGCATCTATCCAGGCTACAGTGAGTAGAGAAGAAACAGAAGCAGAAATAAGAAACTGCAAGATAAGAATCCTGAGGTTGATGAACGCAGGTAACACAGTAATGCTACAATGGATACGCATACCGGTACACTGCGGCATAAACGGAAAAGAGAAGGCTGATTTCCTCGCTAAAATGGGAAGTAAAACCAAGCAATTCATAAACAACATTCTGAAATCAGCCAGCAACTCGGAGGTAAAGAAAGCGTGGAAGGAGAAAGGCAAGAATAAAATGTGGAGGGAGCTAGTTAATACAAGGAAAGGAAGAAATGATAGGACAAACCATGAAAGGAGAACTACAACAGCACAGTTTAGACTAGATACCGGCCATGACTTGCTAGCAAAGCACTTACATAGAATAGGTGTGATGGAGAGCAGCATGTGTAGGCTCTGTGGTGATGGAACACAGGACAAACAACATCTATTTAGATGCGCTACATTGAAAGGACACTATGGGGAAATGCCAGGGGGTATGGAAAGGAGGGAACAGGAGTCCTATCTTTACTGGTTGTCAAGACACATGATGACATAGATATGTCAATGTGGGCATAAGAGAAGAAGAAGAAGAGTAACAGGGTCAAGGGTGATAAAAGAATTGTCATAACAGGGGTAGGGGACCTAAATATACCCAAAGTTAAATGGGAGGGAGGAGCGGTAAATCGAGGGAGCAAAGCCCAGAGGATGGCAAATGAAATAATAAATGAAGTGTTTGAACAGATTGTTGAGGGGCAAACTAGAGAGAATAAAAACGGGGGGAATCTACTGGATGTTATTCTGGTCAGGCACATAGACTGTTGGATTGATTGTGCGGTAGTTGATGGTATTAGCGACCATAAAGCTGTAATCGCAGTGATAGAGGGAGGAAGGAAAACTAGGACTGACATAGGGAAAAAGATGCAGCTTGGAAGTATAAAAGGGCAGACAAGGAAAGCATAAGGGAATATCTTGTGTTCTCCCCCGGGAAAAAAATTAATGGTTATTCTAAAAACATTGCCGGGTAGGGCCTACTGTGTTCACATGGCAAGAACAAATGTGGGGGTTGAGATCCTAGATTCGATTTGGTGAGTTTTTGAAGCCCTCTTAAAGTTACCTTATTCTAGTTGGTTTTTGGATGAGCAAAGAAAAGACTCCATTTCACTAAACTGGAGAAAAAAATCCGGGATGTTTTTTTTTCTTTTTTCTTTTCTTTTTTGTGTTTTTGTCTGTTTGTTAACACGATTCCGGCTAAACCGATACTCCCAATTGCGATGAAATTTTCTGGAGGCCTTTGAAATCTCTGAACTTAGAACTGCCACTAGCCCAGGAGTGGAAGACTTTTACCCGGACAAAATTCTGAACAAGCTGAAAATTTGCACACATGCTCAGTTGACCATACTGAACAATAATTGAAAAGTCCCCTAAGCTCCGCCGCGTGCGCCTTGAAAATTAGTAAAAAGGGCGTAATGCCAAAAATGTTTTATTTTAAATTTCAACCAATTTTTTACACAAATATTAAAAATTTTAAATATTTCTACGACAGTAAAGTTAAAATCAATCATTGTTTCGACCCGGCTGGCAAAAGGAGTAAGTCCCAAAAAATATGATTTTCAATTTTCAAAAATTTTTACATACTATGTCTAAATTATTATGTTTTCATAAAAGGGAAATGTGAAATTTTTTTTTTTCTTCGACCGTGTGTTTTGAACATGGTGGCATAAGGGCGTAAGTGCAAAGAATTTTATTTTCGTTTAAAAAAAAACTTTTTACATACATATTATGAAAATTACGGGAAAACCTCATTTGGACGCGTTGTTGAGCGAGACTGGACGTGCAACCGACCCGGTACGACATTCCCATAATTTACATCCCAAAAGCAGACTGGAATTTATTTTTTGAAAAGTAATGAAATACTTTACTCTTACTTCACCCAAAAATGTAATAAAATTACTTTTTCGATTTTTCCAAGAAAGTAATGAAATTGTTACTTTTTATGAAAAAAAGTAGTGAAATTACTTTAAAAAATTCTTTTTTTTTTAAAATGTATCTGAGTGCGGACGAGAAGACGAGTGTTTTGTCTCCCGATGGCGGGTCTCAACAGGGTGTTTCCACCCATATTTTAAAACCACGGACCCCTATCACAGAGATATTTAGATACACTATAGAGTATGAAATTATTGTAATGGGGTGACATCTATCGGCAAATATTGTAACTACACTACAAGTGTAACAATTCGACTATCGATTTATTTGACACAGACTTGAATGTTTGATGTCAAGTAGATAATTACGTCGTCAACGGCGCTCGTCATAGGCGGAAGTACCAAAAGTAAACATGGCTAAGTTCTGAAATAAAAACTCTGGACTCGAAATCTCTCGATCAGACCTACAAAATGTCGGAAATGCTGCATGCACATGCACATTGTTCAAGCGGGCGATACGTAGAAAGGCAGCAGGCGCACTGGTCCAGTGACTGATATTTGATACACAAAGGCGCGGGCCGCGCGGCAAAAGTAACACGTTACTAATGCCAAATTACAATGATAAAAGTAGTGAAATTACTCTTCCGTTACATTGAGAAAATTGTAATTAAATTACTGGCTCGTTACTGAAAAAAGTAATTTCGTTACAGTAACGCGTTACTTCCGTTACGTTACTACCCAGGTCTGCCAAATAAGTCTTTAAGGTCTTGACCGATTTACCTGAAAATTGGTAAAATAGGAGAGAATGGATAAAATCCACCGCCATCTAGAGGACCTTGACATCATTTCTTTGGGAAACTATTTAACTCTTGATTACGTCTAGGTGGCAGTACTAGTGACCAGAATTCTTGTGCGACTTTTCGTTGCCATGGTAACGTTACTTTTGTTAAAATGTAATTTCTATCTACACTACTTATCGGATCAAAATCAAATTAACATATTCGTGACCGGACGGACATTCTAAATGATTTGGCTACCTCAGATTTTGTCGCCGTTTAGTTTTAAAAAAAAACTTTAGATTAACTTTAATGTAACTTTATAACTTTTTGAACGATTTTGCCACAAAACTAGTGGCATTCAATCGGGAACGAAACTTGCGGATGGTCAAAATTTCAACTCGATTCGAGCCTCCGTTCGACCGCTATCATGAGCCAAAAAAGCTGAGCGACTTTCCGTTGCCATGGTAACGGGACTTTGTTATAATGTAATTTCCGACTACACTACTTATCGGATCAAAATAAAAATAACATATTCGTGATCGGACGGACATTCTAAATGATTTGGCCACCTCAGATTTTGTCGCCGTTTAGTTTGAAAAAAAAACTTTCGATTAACTTTAATATAACTTTTTAACTTTTTGAACGATTTTGCCACAAAACTATACAGCAACCCGCCTAGGTGGTATGTACATGTGTGCAAAATTTCAGGTCGATCAGAGAAACGGTGCGACCTGTATCGAAGCAGTAACAGAAAAAAAAAAAAAAAAAAAACAGACATTCGAGCCATAAGAGTCAAGTGGAGACGCTCGCTACGCTCGCTCAATTAAGTAGGCTATTCGTACGAGACAAAAGTAAACATCTTTCCCGAGCTTCATTGCAGGCGTCTTGATAAATGGTGGCAAAAGGGCGTAACTGACATCATAATTCTATATTTGATATATAAAGGGCTTTTAAATTTAACTACGTTTATTGTTGTAACATATGAATACCAAACAATGGACACTCAATTGAAAATCCATGCATGCTGACTGACTTGCTATTGCCAGCTTGTATGTAAAGAACCATTACAAAATTGTTGTAAGTAGCAGACTGGACATTACCAAACCTATAAAATAATATTCCCCAGCATTCTCAAGCGGCTTGCATAAGAGTTTGGCAAAGATCTGGTGTGTTTTAAGCTGGAAAGCTTTTCCTTTTTCCAAGCTTTAATGAAAAACTCAACTCAGTTAAAATAAATAAAACGTATTTTGAAAGGTATTCGAGCAGGAGCTGTGGACAACTTATCTTGGGCTTTACTATAGTATCACATCACGATAAAGCATAAGCAAA
The DNA here is from genome assembly GCA_024449915.1 of Sweltsa coloradensis. Classification (NCBI taxonomy): domain Eukaryota; kingdom Metazoa; phylum Arthropoda; class Insecta; order Plecoptera; family Chloroperlidae; genus Sweltsa; species Sweltsa coloradensis. The sequence goes on from JAMZAV010000657.1 coordinate 78,351, forward strand.
GAATAAAAAATATTTCAATACTGATTTCATTTTTAAATGTCCGAGTGGGAAACGAACGCTTACATAGTGGACTGAATTGCATGTGCTGGGATGTTCACAGCTACGAACTATGATACATCCCCATGTTTTTTATCAGGCCTAGAGGGGATGGATGGATAGATCTATTAAATGTGCTGGTGGACTGGCAGCATATCAAATCTAGAGCTCACAGTACGCAGTTGCAAATGAAGCGCTACTGCTCAATGAAGTAAGTGAAATGTACCACAACTAAATTTATTATGATAAAACGGTGTAAAAACATAAGAAGGAACTTATATCTCAAAAACTTCTGCATATATTTCATTTACTAATCTACTTTTGGTAACTGCAGCTTAGTAATTCCTACCAGCTTGGTACGAGACGGTCTCCTGTGTCCGTCAAACACAAGTGAACACACTGAGCCACATTTATTCACAATCACAACATGAAACATGTATTTAGTATAGAATTCCTAGTATGTAAACAGGACGAGGTGGCCGCATCACTACACTACATGCAAAGTTTGACCACTATACAGGACAATATATGTGTCGGCATGATAGTTTAATGTACATGGGAGATTGAGCCCAACTCTGTGACTATATGTGATTTTGTCGTAGTTTAACAAAAGAAGACTTCGTCGAACAGTGAAGGTCGTCTTTGTGCCAAAAGTGTCCTTCAGATTACCATTATCCAAATAATGCTATTAAAAATAGTGTTGTTGTTGCGGGTAAACTTCAATGTGAGTGATGCACTGTTATGCTTTTTTCAATGAAAAAAGGGACATGTACTCTATCTTTAAGCTTCACTGTCGGTTTCATAGTACCTAGTATTACTTTTTAAGTACGACCAGGGTAACTGGACACCGATTTAATGTCAGTTAAGTGCCAAGTTTGGGATTTATAATACCAAATATAATTTGGTATACCAAATAATAATTAATAATCAATTAAATGATAAATAATAAACAATTACTAAAGTCAGTAATGATATATCACCTGTTTCAAAGTCAACTAACATTGTAACATATGGTCACTATTTTTTAGTTATGCCTCCATATTATTATGTCTCTTACTTTCATCTGTGCCATTATCTTGCACCAATGTAAATAACCTCATCGAACAATTCTCTTCTCCAGTTATACTATTGTAAAATAATATAGGTATATCAATATCATGATCATTAGTAACTCGCTTACTTTCAAATTCCACTTTTATTAGTAGGTATTTATATTTTCCCTCATAATCATAATTATGAACATAATAGTTATTAGGGATTATTCATTCCCTCTCTTCCAAGAGGAGTTATCTGTTACCATGTATCGATTGAATTAATAAATTGAATCTTGAATCTATTATCTTGAGCATGACATTCAAATCTTCAATATGTTGCCGGCTGATAATCTGGCAAACGTACAAGCAAATATGTTGAATCATATGACTGAATTATATAGTTTTGTTACTTTTGCCATTTTGCCACTATATTACACCAAGAGTCACAGCTCATGCTCTATAGTGATGTGACACTACAGACAGCCAAGCCCAAGCTAAGTTGTCCACAGCTCCTGCTCGAATCCTTTTCAAAATCCGTTTTATTATTTTTAACATGAGTTGAGATTTTCAATCTTTGGATAAGTAAAAACTTTCCAGCTCAAAACACACCAGATCCTCGCCAAACTATGTCTATGCAAGCCGTTTGCAAATGCCGGGGTAAATATTTTATAAATTTGGTTACATTCAATCTGCTACTTACAATGATTTTGTAATGGTTCTTTACATACAAGCTGGCAATAGCAAGTCAGTCAGCATGCATGGATTTTCAATTGAGTGTCCATTGTTTCGAATTCATATGTTACAATAAACGTAGTTGAATGTCAAAAGCCCTTTGTATATCAAATATAGAATTATGATGTCTGTTACGCCCTTTTGCCACCATTTATCAAGACGCCTGCAACGAAACTCGGGGAAGATGTTTACTTTTGTCTCGTACGAATACTTAATAATTTGCATATATAATATATATATGTTTTAAGTATCTTTACGGTATATAATCACGCACAGTATTATAGAAAATAACTTTTAATCCCAACGTTTCAGAAAACTATGTTTCCATTTTCAAGGGAAGGGTAATTGAAAATGGAAACATAGTTTTCTGAAACGTTGGGATTAAAAGTTATTTTCTATAATACTGTGCGTGATTATTTAGCGTAAAGACCTACTTAAAACATTCACCATGGATTACGAAAGCTTAAGACAAAACATATTATGACATAATGAAATTCTTTCGAGTTTCCGAGTTAAATAAGTTTTATTACCAACGTTTCGAACAGTTCTCCTTGCCCATTCTCCGAAAATTCCTGCCAGTACTTCATCTACACAACCAGATCCAAACCTCCATCCGGATGCTGTTAATCTAATCGCAAATAGACCAGTCACCAGAAGCCAGACAAAAACTTCATCTTCACAAGTCACAACCAAACCCAATCATTCATCTCAATAACGATAATAATGGACCAATCACAAGAAACCAAACAAAGTCATCTTCACAACCAAATCCAAAAATAAAACCTGTTACCAGTAATCTACCAGTCACCAGAAGTCGCACTAGGTTACAATAATTTGAAATGTTAAACACATTAGTTTAAATAATAATATTATCTTTCATATAGCTTTGTTGCAGTCTTTGCATCTTCATTTCATATAGCATGTGTTTTGTTTAATAAATAAACAGTTTTTTGAAAAAGTGGGGTGCAATCTCCACGAAACGTCAAAATGAGTTATTATTTTAATTAATTAATGTTATTTGTACGTGGTCTCCACCTAAAAATGTCATGTAATACATTATTCGACCATGAAAGCCTACATAAATACATATATATATATGTTCTGTTGTAGGCTTTCGTGATTCATGGTTTATGTTATGTTACACTTTATGGAAATAATCACGCTATATTGAATGTTTAAAACGAATATTTAATTGAAACTTCAACGTTTCAGAAGACTAGGCTTCCTTTTTCAAGAAGAGTTGGTAGTTGGTAACTCTTCTTGAAAATAAAAGCCTAGTCTTCTGAAACGTTGAAGTTTTAATTAAATATTCGTTTTAAACATTCAATATAGCATGATTATTTCCGTAAAGTGTAACATAACATATATATATATATAGATATACATAGACGTCATAGGTAGAATCCTCAATCGTAAGAACATCGAAACCATTTTCTCCACTGACAGAAAAATCAGCTCCTTTTTGAGAAGTGTAAAGGACTCTGTTCATCTGGAAGAAAAAGGGGTTTATGAGGTTCCCTGTGGTGACTGCGATCAAACGTACATAGGCCAAACAGGCAGACGCATAGCAGTGAGGATAAATGAACACTCTAATGCTGTGAAAGCAGGTGACAAGAAATCAGCCCTGGCTCAACATGCTAAAGCTTACTCGCATGTGATAGATTTTGACAAAACAAAAACTATTTGTCCTGTACAACAGCTCAAGCCACGTATTATCCGTGAATCTGTGGAAATTGAGAAACGGCCGAATAACATGAACAAAAGAGATGATAGCCAGAGCCTCCCTCTTGCTTGGAAACCTGCACTCATGCCTCGAAATGTAGTCCGTAGACCTATTCAGCCAAATCCCTCAGAGGTGGTGCAAATTTCAGATTCCATAATTCTAAGCACGAATAACATTTCAAAAGACAACCAATCAGGCCCTATGACAAGAAGCCGGACTAAAAAGGTTTCACTACAGTAAGCTGTGCTATTTTGTTTCTCAATTGCCACCATCGAAAAATAATTTCTAAAGAAAATCGCAATTTTACGCTTTTTTCGTTTTAAAAAAAAAATTCTTCGACTTAGGCCTATAACATCTACATGCTATCGGATTGTAATGATATTTTCACAGAGCCTTAATTTTTTGAATTTATTTTTTTGTGTGAAATTTGAGCGCAATCGAAAAATAATTTCTCGTAAAAATCGCAATTTTACGCTTTTTTTTCGTTAAAAAAAAACATACGCTCATCCAACAACGCGCCTGAAAAAGCATTTGCGAAACTTCCTAGTGTAGTAAGAGCATTTCTAATTTGATGGAAATTATAGCCTATGCCTATGGTACTTTATTTCTCCGAAGTATGTAGGCTATGCAAATTACTGTAGTCTTATTGCTACAATTATTAGTACCGGTAGACCTACAACTTAAAATGTGTTGTAATAGGCCCTTAACCCCTTAGCATACCACTAGGAAAACGCTCAAGTCCCGCCGCGTTGATGGATGAGCTTTTTTGTAAGTTTTTAGTTTGCGTAGGACCACTTTTCCTTTGCAAGTGCTTTTTGAATGCATTGTAGGTGATTGTTGTCGAGTTTCTAATGTTACTTGTTAATTGTTATTATAAACCTCAAAAAAACTCATATCAAAACCTTTATTCTATGGATTCTGGCTAACTTTTTCAACTTTTTCTTTCAAAAGGTAATACATCACCATAACTTTAATGTCCATGTGAAATATGAACGTTGTAGCCCCACCCGTCAGAATCGGCCCAAATGGCACGAAAATATCGCACTAAAAATCGTAAAAGTACGTTTATTTTATGGGTTCTGGTTACCTTTTTCAACTTTTTTTTTCACAAGGTACTACATTACCATAACCTTAATGTCCATGTAAAATATGAACGTTGTAGCCCCACCCGTTTGGTCAGAATCGGCCCAAATGTCACGAAAATATCACACTAAAAATCGTAAAAAATCGTAAAAGTGGATATTCATGAGAAATATTTCTTCGATTGTAGCCTACCCAAAAACGTAGCACGTCTAAGTTCAGAGATTTCGAAGGTCCCCTTCAATTTTCATCAAGATCGCTTATGCCGTTTGCCCGGAATCGTGCAAACAAACAGACAAAAAAACAAACACACAAAAAAAAAACATTGGAGCTAAATTTTTTGAGGGATCAGTGAAATTGAAGTTTTCGCTTACTATTTAAAATCAAAATTATGGGGGAAAAAATAAATACTAAATTTTCTTCCCTTTTCGGATTTTTTTATCTTATCCCACATTGACATTTTAGAACCCCCCGAGTTTTTTCCCTCCCCCTTCCTCCCCCCATTTGTTTTGTTAAATTTTTTGAAATCTTAAAAATAAGCCTAGGCCCAAGTTTAGTATTTTATTTCCCTAAATGAAAATTTTTGGCAGATTTCATCCGATATTGACATAAGTCTCTCCATAACCCCCCCCCCCCTCCCCAAGTAACGCACGTTAAGAATCCCCCCCCCATATTTTTATCATTCCATAAAAGTAAACAAATGAAAATGAAAAATATTTCCCATCTGGTAATCCTTTCCAGCCTTGACATCACCAAACACTTTCAGATTACTCCCCCTCTGCTCATGCCCCCCACTTTTTCCAAACTACCCCCACCCTCCCCCCACAAAAACAAAATGTATTACCTTTAGGTCATTTCTTTGGATTTTATCTGATAGTGATATTAAGCCACCTAAAAACACCTTCCAAAGTAGCCTTATTCATCCCCCCCTCTGTCTACTAACCCCCGTTCCCCCCCCCCCATTTTTTGGATGAAATTTAAAAAAATGACTATTTTAGCGTATTTAGTCGAGCCTTTTAGAAAATTTGATTTGTTCTCGTCCGATCTTGACATTTTGCTCCCCCCTCTCGACCCCCCACCCTTGGCCACTATTCCCCAGAATAATTTCCCCCCAAAATTTTTCTTAAAAAAAATCCTTACTTTTTTAATATTCTAAAAAACACACAATATATCAAAAATTTGATTCTCCTCAACAGTCATTGTTTCACATGCCATCCACTATTGGCAAAGAAACACCCCCTGACGCCCGTCTGACAGACGTGGTAGTATGGCGAGGCACGGGTGGCGCACCCGTCTGGCAGACGTGGTAGTATGGCAAGTGGTTAAATAAACGTGATGATGTTATTTCTTCTAAGTGGTTATTATCTAGGATTTGTAGTAAAGGTTTACAATTACTAGGCCCTACAACTTAAAACCTTGTTGTACGGGTAGGCCTATTTGATGACTATTTTTATTAATTTGAATTATTTGTCCTAACAATCAATAAAAATTTTAAAAATACAAAAATATTTATAGGACTACGCCTATACGGTACACTATAAAACTCTCTTCATTTAAATAAAAAATAATGGTACTTGTTCATTAACGGGACCCCCCCAATTTTTTGTTGATTGGTCCCCCCCATCGTCGTTTTTTTACTTATTTCTGTTTACAATAAATAATTACAACTTGCGAGGAGTTGAATATGACTCTTGACAGTGAATTTGACTCACACGTTCAACGTGACTCAGGCGGTACAGTCCATTGGCACGCGTAGGCCTACATGAGAGCAGTCGTCGCTGTGCAGCTAACATTGACGTTCACGGACACCAAATGAACCTTCAAAACCTTTAACGTCGCTATTTTGAACGAAAGTACTTTTCCATTGACAGTCCTTTATATTAAAAATAGCAACGTTAAAGGTTTTGTAGGTGGAATATGTTGGCGTAGGCCGTGTCACTCCTGGCGCAAAGTATGTAGCCGGAAAGGATGTTTTCGAGGCTTTGTTCAAAATAATTGTGTTTTCCTGACCTCCTGAAACTCAGATGGAGTAGATGTACCTAGTAGTTATGATTGTCTAATGAAATGTTTTTACTGAATTTTTACATTTTTTGGAGGGGGTTCCGTTAATGAACAGGTACCAAAATAATTTTTGCTGCCAACCCGGCACCACCACCAAAAACAGAAACTAAATTTTTATAAAGTGTTTATGAAAAAACTTATCTTGCAAGTTTTTATCATGTTTTGGTCAAATTTCATTGTGTTACAATTGTATTGTAATACACACGCCCATATAGTATATATATATACATATATATATATACAGTATATATAAAAAAAAAGTTTAAATGTTTGAATTTTTTTTTTTTTTTTGGGGAGGGGGGGGGGGGTACTGGGCTCAATGAATTTTTGCCGGGTGGCCCGCCTGGCTTAGGGGAGAACACTGAATCTTAGAGATAATTTTGGTGAATGGAGAGACTCTTGTGACAACTAACTTAGAGGAAATGTGGATAAAATTTGTTGAATTATGCAAGGAAGCAAGGAAAAAATGGGTACCTAAAACTAAAAGGGAGTTTAAGCCAAATAATGATCAGCTATACTATGACACTCAAATAAGGGCACTAAATAAGAAGGGTAGAAATAATTACAACAGGTATAGGCCTATATAGGAGAATAAGGAACTTAGAGGATTTAGGTGCCCGTTAGGGCACCGCAGCCAAGCCGCGGTGCGCTACACACTCAAGCACCTTATCCACCAAGCAGAGTTGGGGTGATTTCGAGGTGTTACCCAGCCGTCATGTAACGTGATGTGAACTTGAAAACTATCACAATCGAGGGAATTTAGGTAGGTACCTGACAACACATGCCAAATTTTATTGGGGTACGACCATTCCTTCTTGGTGAAAAAATGGCTTGTAACATGCTCAAAATCACTTTAAGGATGTTAGCTACTGCTACTGCTACTGCTACTGCTACTAACATCTAATTCGTCAGTTTCAATCGGCCCGCGATTCTGACCAGACGGGTGGGGCTACAATGTTCATATTTTACATGGACATTAAGGTTATAGTAATATAGTCTCTTTTGAAAAAAAAAAGTTGAAAAAGTTTGTTGGAAGGCTTCCAAATAAAGGTTTTAAAATAAGCCTTAAACACTAGGCATACAATCAACAAGTAACTATAGTTACTTGACACTTGTTGACGGTATAAGCAGAGTTAGGCGGGAAAGTGCGATACGTAAACAAATGGCGGACATTTTAAATTTTGCTTCTATGTGTGAAACGAGAAAAGTTGTCATTATACTCTCATAAAACAAATCAGAAACCGTCCCTGACCTAGGCCCAGATGTAGAAAATTATTTATAATACAACAGTGTAGGTCTAAAGTTCCATTAGGCTATAGGACTAGATAAAATAAATACTTACATTACATGTTTGACAAGCCTAGCCAACCCTAGGCCAGCACAACCTTGTTCTGACACACTTCCCGCAAAGCATACCATCAACAAGTAACTATAGTTACTTGACACTTGTTGACGGTATAAGCAGAGTTAGGCGGGAAAGTGCGATACGTAAACAAATGGCGGACATTTTAAAAAAAAATTTCACCATGCATATCATGCCTATTTTGAGGCCCACATTCGTTATGGAATACCACTGTGGGGTAATTCATCGCAGTCTCTCCAATTATTTATGATTCAAAAAAGGGCGGTAAGGATATTAGCTGGAATTGGATATAGGGATTCTTGCAAACCTGCATTTAAGAACTTAAATATTCTTACTCTTCCAGGTCTTTACATTTATGAAGTTTTAGCTCTGATAATTAAAAATAGGAATCAAATGCCACTAAATAACTCCATACACATACATAATACTAGACAAAAGGACAGTTTCCATATACCAGCTGTACGTACTTCTAAATGTAAAAATGGTTCTTATATGATGGGAATAAAACTTTTTAACTGTTTGCCAAAAGAAATCAGGAACATTTCAGAAATAAATAAATTATTAAATTCCATAAAACTATACCTAATAAATGGTGTATTTTATAATGTGGATGATTTTATAAGGAGTGGAAACAGACAAGTAAGGTAGGCTACGATTTTTATTATCTTACAGGACTTTTATTTGTACCGTATTTCGGCCTATTCATTCTGTAAATGTTTGAACTTATACTATCATTGCTATTACCGGTATGTTATGTGTAGGCCTATGTGTATGTTATGTGTATGTATGTTATGTTATGTTTTGTACATTTACATATTGTGTTGATATATTTTAATTTTACTACATTTTAGATTTAAATTTATGACAAATCCTATACTTTGTACTTATGTGAAGTCTTTGGATGCTAATAAAAATGAAATGAAATGAAAAATGAATTAAGAATGCGCAAATGTGGAAGGGTAGATGAGCTTGGCCCTTTTTTTAGATCTCATTTCTTTTGAGTGTGTAAGGTTTGGCTGTATTTCTACAAGTTTTTGTTATGTTAGAGAGAACTTCAAGGAAAGTGAAAGGAAACTACTCAGAACAAAAAGGATAAAATGGGAAGAACATATATGTCAAATATGCTTAATGAGGAAGATAAGCAGGGAAGTTGGAATCTAGGGCGACGGTCATTCGCCAGCAGCCAAGCGCACGCGACTGCTAGAAGGCGATGACTAACTCGACCCTGTTTACAGCTACCCGAGTTGGGGGGTTTTCAGCTATCTGCACACGCCGTCCCGAAAGATTTACAATCTTGAAACTCGGTATATGACCTGATATGTGGTCCATGACATACCAAAAAAAAAAATCAGCCCGATCCGATAACCCGTTCTGTGTTAAAAAAGTGCGTAAATATAGACGATAATCGTCCGGCTGGCTGGTTGGTTGGGGGGGGGGGGGATTCTGCCAGAGAGGAATAAGAGCCTACAGAGAAAACGGTACATCTTAGAACTATGAAACTTGGACCACACTTAGATGTACCTCAGACTCACAAACTTCCGCCGAGAGACAAGCAATATTCCACCCCCAACACCCCTAAATCATCCCCTAAAATTAAAATAATTCATAGCTCTAACCCAAAATGGAATTTTTAGTCAAATTAGTTATTAAAATTATGTTATGTGTTTTAACCCAATCAGTCTATTCTCATTATATAAACCACTTTTTGTCAACCCCCATCTCTAATAGTTTATATTATTTTAACCTTGATTTCCATCATTCACCATGAAGGCACCTTATGAGTTATCAGCATGAAATTTGGCATGATGGTACATACTAATATGAAAAATCAATCGCCGAGAGACAAGCGATATTCCACCCCCAACACCCCCTAAATCATCCCCTAAAATTGGAATAATTGATAACTCTAAACCAAAATTGAATTTTTATTCAAGTTATTAAATGTTTTAATGTGCTTTAACCCAATCGGCCTATTCTCATTTCCTTTATCACATTTTTTCAACCCCCATCCCAAATAGTTTATATTATTTTTACCGTGATTTCCAGCATTCACCATAAAGGATGAAGGCACCTAATGAGTTATCAGCATGAAATTTGACATGATGCTACATACTAATATGAAAAATCATTCGCCGAGAGGCAAGCGATATTCCACCCCCAACACCCTCTAAATAATCCCCTAAAATTGGAATAATTCATATCTCTAACCTAAAATTGAATTTTTATTTAAATTAACTATTAAAATTATGTTTTAATGTGTTTACCCAATCGGCATATTTTCATTATATAAACCACATTTTGTCAACCCCCATCCCTACAATTCTTACAATAAACGCATTCGAGTCTGGAATACTCTCCCAACGAGCATCAGGGATGTTTACGGAATTAGTTACGACACTTTCAAGCATAAAGTACATCAACATTACTTGAGTAATTACTGTAATTATAATTAATTAACAGCTATAAACATCAGCCGCTACAGCCTTTGTTAAATTAATGATTGAGTAATGCATACCACAACCTGCTCCTGCTCACCTGTATTTCTGCACACAATGTCTAAAGCTATATTAATTTTGTACTTTTGTGTGAATGGATGAATGAATGTTTCTTAAACTATTGAAGATTTGCATAAATCGATGCAAAATTCATAATTTGCATAACATTACTATACATCTAGAAAATTTTAACTTTGCAATAATGCTACCATAATGTATTTAATGTATTATTTCAATATTTTATATAATCATGTAATGTTCTCTTCATTATCAATGTATTATTATTATTATTATTATTAGTATTAGGTTGGATGGAAGATAAGGCTTCACTAGCCTTAATCCCGCCTTACAATAAAGACCCTTATCTATCTATCTATCTATCTAGGGTCAATCGGGGTAAGTGTGGCACCTTTTTGTGTTATTTGACTTCAAAGCCCTGGCAGAGCCAGATTAATAAGTACAAAAATTCCCCAAAAATTAGGGAAGGTCAATCATTATCTAACCAACAGATACTGCTATTCTTTTATGTAAAAAATTAATTAACTTTATCATTTAAAAATGCAAATGAGAATGGGTGCTACCTGCCACACTTACCCACAATTATGGGGTAAGTGTGGCACCACTGGGGGGAAGTGTGGCACCCGCCTGTTTTACACAGAAGGAATGCACTTAGGAGCAAGGGGAAAGTGTGGCAAGGTAGAGAATTCTCTTCTGACAAACATAAATTTTTTCCAGATTTTTAGTGACTTAATTTGATGTATATCACGTCATTTTAAGATCGGCTAACATGTTTAAGATTAAAAACGGCAGCCGATTTATAAGCCTAGGCCTATAATAGTTGCCTGTAGGCATTAGGTTGCCAACTCTTCATTTTTCAAAAACATCTGCCACAGATGCAGAGAAAATGTATCGGATTCGTTCACCCTGTTGAGTTACACCTGGTTCAGGAAGAATTCCGATTACTTGTTTTAACTTCACGAACGATATGTCACTTTCTTTTGTACCCTACGAAATTCTTTTATCGTTCTGTCAAGGCATCAAAGTGCCATCACACTTAACTCATCATCGTCAACGGTGAACCATACAAACGTACCTGTAGGACGAAGGCTTTCTACATTTTACTTGCCTGTTAAAGAACTCGACAAGGATGAATATGCATCGTTTTAGATCGGCTCTTATTGAAATCCGTTTTTAATGTTATAAGATGTCCTTCCTGGTCTTCCACCAAGTCTGCCTAATCATTCGAACTACCCTCAACGTAGTCGTCTAGGCTAGGCTTATTTATCTTTTTCTGTTTTTTTTGTTTTTTTTGATTTTTTTTTCATTGAAAAACCATCATGCCACACTTACCCCAAGAATTAAATTTTGTTGGGTAAGTGTGGCACCTTCTTCAAATTTGCCCCATATAATTTTTTTTAAATGCTCCTTTGCAATTTAGTTACTTATAACCTCATTGAATTCAATAAGAGCAATAAATAGATAAAATTAATGCATTCATACCCTTAAATTCAAAACATTACATATCTTGGCCGAATTGCGTTTTGTAATTAAAAAACAAGTGCTAGTTAAAATGCCCACTGCTCTTTAAATAATTTTTTTATAAATGTATGAATTTGTGAGAATAAGCTTTATATGTCACTGAATAGGCCTAATAATTGTTTTACTTTTTTTTTCTAAGTTCATAAATAAACAAAATATGGCCGGGTGCCACACTTGCCCCGGTGCCACACTTACCCCGATTGACCCTAATAGTTTATATTATTTTTATCTTGATTTCCAGCATTCACCACGAAGGCACCTAATGAGTTATAATCATGAAATTTGTCATTATGGTACATAATAATATGAAAAATAATCCGCTGAGAGGCAAGCGATATTCCACCCTCAACACCCCCTTAAATTGGAATAATTCATAGCTCTAATCTAAAATTGATGTTATATTCAAATTAGGTGGTTATTAAAATTATGTTTTAATGTGTTTTAACCCAATCGGCCTATTCTCATTTCCTAAACCACATTTTTTCAACCCCCATCCCTTATAGTTTATATTATTTTTACCTTGATTTCCAGCATTCACCATGAAGGCACCTAATGAGTTATCAGCATGGAATTTGGCATGATGTTACCTACATACTATTATGAAAAATAATTAGTCGTGATGCAAGCGATATTCCACCCCCAACATCCCCTAAATCATCCCCTTAAATTGGAATAATTCATAGCTCTAACCCAAAATTGTATTTTTATTCAAATTAGTACCGTAAATTATGTTGTAATGTGTTTTAACCCAATAAGCCTATTCTCATTTCCTAAACAACACTTTTTCAACCCCCATCCCTAATAGTTTATATTATTTATAGGCTGTGTCTCCTACCAACCCCCCCTGGCAGCAGTGAGGCCCACTGCGTAGCACTGCTGCCAGCCCCCCTACTAGCGAACCTAGTGTGAGAAGGTTGCAACTTCAGTTTAATTGGTACACCCCCACCCCCTGGCAGCAGTGTTGTCTAGTACCGTGCCCTGCTACCAACACCCTGCCTCCCTTTTTAGGCCCTTTTGGCCCTGTATGGGGAATGGTATTCGCCGACTGGAAAAGTAAGGGCCTACTGTTTATTTTAGGTCTGTTTTAAATGAAAAATTGGGAATTTGACGACCTGGCCACCCTCCCTGGCAGAGAAATGATACCGTGTACTGCTGCCAACCCCCCTGCCTACGTGTAGGGGGAATGGTGGGGGTTAAAGGAGTAGGCTACGTGCCGGTAGGCCTAGCTCCGGGTTTTTCCCTCCCCTTTGTTTAACTCATCCTCATCATCACCACTCACGTCCGATAGCCAAAATGCATAAATTAGACTTAAACAAAAAAATCAATCAAAAAACCAAAAACAGAGAGCCTTTGTGTATTTAATATCAAAGGTAGAGCTAGCTAGCCCCAAAAATAAATAGGGTTTATTTCTCCCACACCTAGGCCCCTAGGGCCCAGGCTATCCCGCACCGGGATTTTTTAATGTAGGGCCCTTGTCGTTTCAGCACGCTAAAATTTAAAATTTAAAATATCGCACCTGTACATTTTTTTGGAAATTGCGATAATGCACCTGAGAGCTTTAAACTCAAGTCTGTCAAATAAATAACAGTAACATGTTGTCATTTTCGAGACGATAAGCGGCTGACATTTTGCAGAATTCGCATACACAGTCCCATCCGCCGCCCCACCAAATTTGGGAGGGTGTCCCCACTGTTTGGCCCCCTTGACAAGGATACTAATATATTTACGGTGGCCCTTGATATAAATTCTTTTTTTTACAAAGGAATGATGAGAAAGTTACTATGGTCTAAGGAAAGTTATGTGTTGTAGAACCGATGAGAATCGACGGGCAAACTGTGCTTCAAGTGAAGTCGATAAATCGAAATCGAAAGTTTTACCGCCACGTGCCTTTTTCATCAACAGGCAACAGCTGCTGGCCTGCAGCTGCTGTGATCTGGTGAATGTTGACATTTTCTACGTCAGTAGTGCCCAGCCAAGGCTAGCCTAGTCTAGGTCAGTAGTGCCAGCCAAGGCTAGCCTAGTCCCTACTCCAATTATTTGTTTGTGAACGGTTGTTGTGAGTGCAACTTTTACAGCAGTGAGATGAGATTACGACGTGTGTAGGGAAATACTAAATTCATACGTTTTCTTTTCCTGTTCTCACATGTCCACGATGGGTCAATTTAAACATGTAAGTGTTTGGGAACTGACTAGGCTAGGATTAAATAGGCATAGGGCCAATGGCTTTAAAGGCCCACCTCTCTCTAGGGGCTAAGGGCTACCTGTTCGATCTCAGCAGCCAGGTTTGAAAGACAGAATCCCGATATACAATACAATACAATACAATACGATAGGCTAGGCCCTAACCTTAGGGTCGCCAGATTAGGGAAACTGAAATACGGGATAGGCCTAGTACTTTGGTAAAATGCAGTGTTAAGGTCTGTTCGTTTGTCGTACTCTGAAATGATCTAAAATCAGCCAGATAAGTTATTTGGGGTTCTTTGTAAATCTTACTTGATCAAGTTGTGTGCGGTTCTTTTGTACCAATAAAATTCCTAGAGTAAGCGAGAGTACGAATATGTACTTGGGTCTATAGGTGGAGTACGTAGAGTAGAGTTTAAAAAAAATGGCGAAGAGCGGTAAATGATCGAGCTGGAAACCATAATCTAGGGGTAGCCTATTTGCTACCCATGCTGAGGCGTCGCAATATTATCGACGCCACTTTATTTAAAATTAAAATAAAAAAAATTAAAAATTAAAATTAAAATTAAAATTAGGTTAAGTTGACCATAATTATGTTCTTTTGTCGTAAATCTGGAGCACGTACTCCGAGAAGCTCTGGATCAGGTATGACGTTTTTACTCTGACTCTAGAAATATCCGAGTAACTCTACTTTACTCTGGAGTAAGACAAACGAACAGACCTTTAGGAACTGAACTAAACAGTTCCAGTTCCTAGGAACTAAGGAAGGAACTAGTTCCTTTTTCCAGATAGGAACTAAGGAAGGAACTAGGGCCTAGTTGCAATTTTCCAGGAACTGTAACTTATTTTCATAAGTTCCTTTGATATAACTTGACTGTACAAATTTAAGGAATGAAATAGTCAAATCATCTAGGGCGACGGTCGTCGCCCGGCAGACAAGCGATGCGATGCTTAGGCGACCCGAACTCCGGCCTATATACACCTACAAGAGTTGGGGGGTTTTCAGCTATCTGCACACACGCCGCCCCGAAAGAGTTACAATCTTGAAACTCGGTATATGACCTGGTATGTGGTCCATGACATACCAAAAAAAAAAATCAACCCGATCCGACAACTCGTTCTGTGTTAAAAAAGGCTCTCAACATCGTCAAATTCCTTAAGGCTGGCTGGTGGCTGGTGGCTGGTGGCTGGTGGCTGGTGGTTGGGTGGGTGGGTGGGTGGGTGGGTGGCAGTTCTCCGCGGAGAGTTCTTTAGCTACAGAGAAAACGGTAATCTTAGAACTATGAAACTTGGACCACACTGAGGTGTATTTCAGAAGCAGTGCCTTTTGCTTTCAAAACCAAAATCGGGTAACAGGGACCGGAGAAAATCAAAATTTGGATGATAATCAAAACGCGTAATTACCAAGGCGTGGGTAATTTGTACAAACTTGAAATTTAACATGCTATTAACCATTATAAATATCTTGCGTCCAAAACAAGGGCTAAATTTGGGATGACCATGGGCCCAAAAATGACAAAAAACATATCTGAACTTAAGAAATGAATCATCAAAGAAAACGCTACAACTGGATGTTCAAACGTGGAATACATTTTGATATCTCTCATCTTTATCACTTTTGAATATGAAAGCAAATTGTTAACGGGTACCGGAAAAAAACCAAAATTATCAAAAGTAGGTAATTCCGTACTCTTATAATAATACGCAACCGAGAAAACGGTTCATCTAGAACTTTGAACTTGGGCCACACTCAGATGTACCTCATATAACAAAAACCGGGCAATTGGGACCGGGAAAATCAAAATCAAAATCAAAATCAAAATCAAAACGCGTAACTACTCAGGCGTAGTAATTTGTACAAGCTTGAAATTAAACATGCTCTTAACCGTTGGTCTTGTTGTTCTTATGCTAGTGCGTTGGTCTTGTTGTTAGCGTATCTGCTTCCAATGCAGAAGGGCCAGGGTTCGATTCCCGCTAAAGTCAGAAGTTTTTTAACTTCTGATTTGGACTTAAGTCTATCAGTTCTTGTCTTAGGAGATTGTAAACGGTGACTTTGGAGCCGTCCTAGCAACGAAGCACATAATAAATTTCAGAGTTGTTCTGAATCGGCCTTGTTGATTCTGGCGTGGGTCCGCGGGTGTTCGCACTGTCCATACCACTGATTGATATATTTCCTATTAATAATATCGATCTTTGGTTGGTTATCGCTCACTCGTCGATTGCGTCGGGGCCTGCAGGGTTGGCTTGGTCGCTTTGATTTAAAGTCCCCCACTGAAAATCAGTTATATAACTGAGTGGGTAGTCTGTAAATAAAAATTTATTTATTTATTTATTTAAGGGGTATCTTTGGGGGGACCGTGGGCCCAAAAATGTAAAAAAACAACTTTGAACTCAACAAATTTAATCATTCACACCTTGATAGCGAACGAACAACAAAAGATGTAATATCTAACCAAATACAAAAATTTGTAAAAAAAAAAAACGGCAGCCAAGCTCTCCTTCAAGTCTTCGGCTGTGAATGCTGTGAGATATAGAAGTTGAGCCAAGCTTTTTATTCTTTCTCTCTAGTTTCGCTTTGGAAATAAGTAAGATCATTTCGCCTGTTGACGAGCGCCAAGCCAACGATTTTTGTGGTAAAAAAGTAAAATTTTTAAACTCGAAATCATAAAAAAATTCTTGGCCATGAACCAAATTCAATGGCCAGTCATTTTTTTTTATGATTTCGAGTTTAAAAAATTTTACTTTTTTACCACAAAAATCGTTGGCTTGGCGCTCGTCAACAGGCGAAATGATCTTACTTATTTTAAAAGCGAAACTAGGGAGAAAGAATAAAAGCTTGGCTCAACTTCTATATCTCACAGCATTCACAGCCGAAGACTTTGAAGGAGAGCTTGGCTGCCGTTTTTTTTTATAAATTTTTGTATTTGGTTGGATAGTTTATACTTACAAGATCAGGCGCGGACTGGGTCGAAAAGGCCCGGGATGCCGGCATGTAGTAGGGTCCGTATGAGGTCGCGTAGTAAAGCAGGGGTCTGGGGTACTCTTTCGGATGGTATGCCCCAACTTTACAACACTACGCCAACATGGCGGTCAGTAAACCTTTTTCACTAAAATACTCCACCTACAAAACCTTTAACGTTGCTAATTTAAATATAAAACACTTTGAGAGGAAAAGTACTTTCGTTTGAAATAGCGACGTTAAAGGTTGAATTGTTTTTAATGGAAAAAAACAGTGTTGAAAAGTTGGGGCATACCATCCGAAAGAGTACCGGGTCTGGGGCGAAGCCCCAGCCGGCGGAGGCAATTTCGCCGAAGGCGAAAATTTTTTAAGTGGTTCGTTATATTTTATGGCCTAAAACGCTATTTTAGGACGCGATTAACTGGCGCCAACTAAGTAAAACTACCCGAGCTCGCAATTCAAATCTTGCGAAAATTATATTTGAGGAAGCTTCACAACCAATAATGTAACTCGCAAGTACCAAATTGACACTCGCGAAATGCGAGCTTGGGGGATGAGTGTATACTGGACATTTTGATTGAATCATGCATAACTTTTCAATAATAATGTATAAGCGTAAGCTGTAACCTGTAATGAGACGATTCACGGTACTACTTCTACATCCCCCCGTCGGCGCCGACTGTCCCCCCCCCCCTCCCACCCAACGCCATCACCCTGCTAGTTGGAACTGGCAAACCAAAACCAAAATACTTGCAATCACATCGAAATTTCTTCTCGTATAGCGCGGCAGCGAGAAAGTCAATTAGGCCTAGCTACATGATAGTCACTAGTTCCTACTGAAAACTGAAAAGTGAGAACACTGAACAACCAACCATTCTCTTTTGAAGAGCTGCCTAAGGCATCCCTTGAGTCATCGTTAATATTATCTAATGTATTTTGTTTGGCAACTCTTTTTCGCAGTTAACAAAATATATACGTACAATCATATATATTTTGTCTGAAACTGAAAGTGTAGTGTGTACAAATGTTCCACAGGGGCCCGGAATGTCAAAAGCCCGGGGTGCGATCGCACCCCAGCACCCCCTGCCAGTCCGCGCCTGTACAAGATGAAGGGATTTAATTTTAAAATACTCAGTTTCCAGGAAATCTAAAATTTGCCTCTATTGTTCTAAATTCTTGTCATACCCCCATCCCCATTCCTACACTCAGTGGTCAACCCCCATCCACCGTGGGTTTCTCACCATTATTAGTCACATTGCCAGCTAAACTTCATTCTTTTCAATACAATCATCCTTGAGTTTTGATTTTTGAATGATCTTTTGGGTTGTTGCTTTGTGTCGTGTTCACCACCCATGTTGGTTGCGAAACGTGGAGCAGTGCATCATCAACCCAAAGATCATTCAAAATCGTTGTGAAAGCCTTTTTAATTCCTCCAAATCTCAATCATAGTTTATGCATTCATTGCAAATACTTGGTTTTAACTTTTAAGTAGAAATTCGGATACCTACTAATCATTGACCCTCTCGAGAAGATCTAAAGAAGAATGGTTATTGAAAAAAGGAACTTTTTAGGAACTTAGTTCCATTTGGAAAGGAACTTAGGAATGCCCTAGTTCCTTTTATTTTAGAGGAACTTGGAACTGGAAAGAGTTCCTTTTTCTTATGAGGAACTTGTAACTGGAACTAGTTCATTTTTTAAGGGACTTACCCAACTCTGGTAAAATGGAGCTGGAGTCTGGGGCGAAGCCCCAGCCACCGGAGTCGAAAATTTTTTGGGGTTAAGATTTTCAGGGAAGGGCTTAAAATGCATTTGAGGGTGTTTCTGTAAAAAATTTAGAGCAATGAAAGAAATAGGGAGCTAATCGGATGAGATTTTTTTTATGAAAGTTGCTTCCCATTTTTTCAAGCAAGTAGGCCTACATTCCGGTTTTTAGGGGGTGGCGTCGCAGCTCCATCAATGTTATCTTCATCTTCGTCACTAATTTTTAATGTTTACCACTGTCTGTCACTGACTCACTGAGTTCCGATTGCGATCGTAGCCCATCCCATGGTTTGGTTACAAAACACTCACTATGAGTTATCACACGCACGCCGCGCCGGAGGTTGAGATTATCGGGTTAGAGTGACTCGCTACAATAACTCACCGCGCATTTTTGCCCACCACCAGCAGCGGTAAACTGGTCAGGCACCAACTGATAGGCCGCGGGGAAGGGATTGGTAACAATACGCCCGCACGCTTTTTGAAAAAGGCTCACGGCCGACTTTATTCTAAATACGGGATATACTGATCAATGGGTTACAGCATACGGGACGCGGGAAACACCCATCAAATACGGGATTTCCCGGGTGATACGGGACACCTGGTAACCCTAGCTAACCTAGCCTAGCCCCAACCCCTAGCCCTAGAGTTTTACCAAAGCTAGACCCACCAAACCAAAGACGTTCCGAAGGGTCTTATGGCTCAGGCCATGTTATTGAAAATTTTGTTTCAGGTTTGCTCCTATAAATTACAGGCCTAGGCCTACACTAGGCATTACAGGCAGTACCAAGTATTTGTAAATTACAGCTTTATATTTTTAAATTAGCATATTGGACACTTCTCAAATGAAGAGCCTCTCTATAATCCAGAGATTCTGAAGACACTGGACTTCAGCAGCTGTGGGGTGAAGTTTAGACCGATCATATCTGCCAGTAATCCAGGAGAGGGTTTGTTGGTCCGTCCTCTCTGTCCTGGTGACTACAATAGAGGTTAGTAAGCCTACCCTACACAAAATCTGGTACCTCTACTTCTTCGGTTCAGGAGCCATAACTTGTTTTTTCATGCAAATTTCATGCTTTTTAGAATCACGAAAACTATTATTATACCTACAAAAACTTTAACGTTGCTATAAACTGGTGTACAAACCTCGCCACGGCGCTTCGCCCCCCCCCCCCCCCCTCCCCCCTTTAAGCTTATTTGTATTAAGGACGGGTCAAATGTTGGTTCAAAATTCCTTCACTCTATCCTAGAGAATAGGCCTACTTGTTCAGATGGAGTCCCCCAACTTTATAACACTGTTTTTCTTCAATAAAACAATAACAAACAACTTTAATGATTTATATTTTATAATTTACCATAGTGATTTATATTGTTAAAAAATACACTTTAATGTTTCATTTCATTATGTTTGTTGTTGTTGTTGTTGTTGTTGTTGTCTCTCACTCCTGCAGTTGATCAAAGACCGGTGGCAGGTTTCGTCTCCTTAATCTTCGAATTCCCTTCGACATATAGGCCTATTTCCCTTCGTTGTTATCCTTGTAGATTAGTTATCCTTGTAGTTTAGTTCCCTTCACATTACTTCTCTTACTTCCCTTTCACTACCCCCTTAGCCTGTTCCCTCATCTTCATCATCCTCCTCATGTATGCCTCGGTCTATCGTTATAGCTGGTTAGTTAGTTTAGGCTTAAGCTTGGCCTGAAATAGTTTGAGGTTTTTTTCTCCCACTATCCCCTCACCGAGACCATTCCACTCAACCACTGCTCTTGCCATGAAGGAGTATTTGCCCACATCTGTCTTATAAGTTTCCCTCTCATACTTCCATCCATGATCCCCTCTAGAGCCAGGTATGTGGCCCTAGTTAATCCCTTATTAAGTTCACCCCATCCCTCATGGTTCCTCGAGATCCTATATAATTTACTCATCCGATCCCTCCTCCTTCTATCCTCAAGTTTCTCCCACCCTAGGCTATTAACCATTAACGCTACACTTTCGTAAATTCTTACTGTCTTCCCATTAATCACCTCCTCTTTCCAAGTTTTCCCTTTATTCATTACTCTTCTGGCTGCCCTTCTCTGCACGGCTTCCACACCGCTAGTCAATGCTTCCCTGTAGGGATCCCATACCGCACTAGCATACTCTAGAGTTGATCTCACCAAGGATTTGTAGGCATGCCCCTTAAGCTCACCACTCGCCCCTTTAAGTGTTCTCATGACAAAATTGAAACATCTGAATCCCTTCTTTGTGATTGCTTTCACATGCTCTTCCCAGTTTAGTTGCTGGTGTAGCCATACCCCAAGGTATTTGATGCTCACCACCCTCTCAAGATCTCTACCCATTATCTCATATCCCTCACCATTCAAGACACGATCCCATCCCCCTTTTATAAACAAAAGTAACTGTAGGTTATAAGTAGCGAGCGTGGAGTGACGCGGCCTAGGCTCACCATGCTGAGATGTTTTACTCGCTGCAAGTATCTTTACAAGTAGGCCTACATAATAAAAAAATCCAAAATAGAATCATCACGTTTTTGCCGTTAGGCTTATAGTAACAAAAAAACTTCAAAATCTTCAACGTCGCTATTTTAAACGAAAGTTCTTTTTGTGGTGAAAGTAGGCCTACTCAGGCCTAATATTTAAAATAGTAACGTTAAAGGTTTTGTAGGTGGAGTATTTTAGTGAAAAATGGTGGTAGGTAGGCTTCTAAGTAAAATCAAGATCAAAATAGCCAACACGGCCGTCCAAGGACAGTGAAATGTGCGAGTGTTTGTGTTCAATCTGTGTTCATTATTCTAGATAATTGGTATATTTTCAGAGTGCCTAGTGAACTAATAAATCGTTAATAATGAGTTCTTCTTGATTTATTTCTCATTTGAAGTTGTTTTTTATCCGTTTTTATTGGAGAAAAACAGTGTTAAAGGGGCTATTAACTCAAAAAAAAATTTCCTCATGATCTAGGGATAGCACAATACTGCACTAAAATGACAATTTAAAAAATTATATCTTGTAGCTGTGATGTGATTTAACATGAATTTTTCAATTTTTAATTTTTTTGATCCAGAAATTTGCAAAACTTGGTGTTTTGGGAAATTTCTTAAATCGGCTTTAACCTGCTTCTTTTTTGGTCCACGTAGATACTAGAGCATAGTACCAATCTAAAATTCCAATCCAATGTTTTACATCGTGTCTTGAAACTGTGCCCAATTATACCCTCAAACACGCAAAAATATGCATTCCAAAATCACACCCCATCTTGGTAATCAGCATATTTTGACCGAACTACTTCCCCAAATTACAAAACGTCCCAGAAGGACGAAACGCGTCGTGGATTAAGGTAACAAACAACTTTAAATTAGCTGCAGTTGTCATCAGCAGGTGAAAAGTTTTGTCGCCTCCAGCCCTTCAGGCTGGGTTTTATGTTCTTTATGTTCTCTATGCTTTTCCAACCTGTCAACCCTTCTCCAATCATACAAAACAAAATATAGAGAATTTACAGAAAAGGCTGTAGAGTACGTCAATAATGGCCAATATTTTTTTGGATCAAAATCCTCCAAGGTCACGGGGCATAAAGATCGTCCCCATGTTATTTCTTATGGGAGATTTTTGCCGATGGGACCTAGTTCGAAAAATGTCATGTTTGACAATTTTTTGGGAGGTCATGTGGCCCCAATAATTTTTCTGTTGATTGCTAAATTCATTAGGGCCTACTAGTTAGCCTGAATGAAATATATTTTTTGAGTTTAGCGGTTAAATACCTCTTTAAAAAGTTGGTGCACTCCATACGAACAAGTACCGAGAATATGGGAAGGAAAGGGTTGGTTCTCACAACATGGTCATCGTTTTTTTTTTCACGTTCATATTGTCATTGTCGTCAGAGAGGTCGTCAAGGGGAGGGAAAGGGGTCTCCGACAACGAATGCCAGCTCGCCTCTAGTGTTCGGGAGAAATATACTCCCCTACTTGCTAGCTGAAGTTTGTGAGATGGAATATTTCTCTTTCCTCGCCTTTTACGATTTAGCAGAGCCGAGCTCTGGGCGAATTCTACCCCTGACACTAGGATAACTTAGTTTCGTTCACATAAGCCTAGATCTGTAGTAGGCCCTATCATGGTTAGTATATTGGTCTACACCGGCAGCAGTATTAATTTGTACCTACCATGTACTAGTCCTAATTTATCCAAGATTGCTTCTTTAAAATATTTATAAATTACTATGTAAGCCTACCCAACTTTCCTTTGTGCCAATAGGACTAATGCTTAGTTTGGTATGTTTTTATTAAATCAGTAAAAATTAAATAAACCCCTTTTAAATACAGAATCAGGACACCTGAGGTGTTGTTACTTGTTTTAGTACCTAATTAGTAATAACTAATACGTAGTCACTTTTGTTTGCAGGATTTGTGGAATTGCTGGGACAGCTGACAAAAGTTGGGGCAGTGTCACGTGAACAGTTCATTGGTAAGGTGTGCCATTATAAAAGAAATTTGATTTAGTTGTAGCCTAGCAACTTTCATACAGCTTCCAACTTAATTAAAAATTGGTGGCCTCCCATTGATATAATAAGGAAAAATGCCATTTACTGGTGGCTCTGTTTTTGTATTATTAGGCTACATTGTGTACGGTTTGTAATAGTAATGTGTACCTGCAGGTACAGTACGGTATGTAATTCGTATATACCTTAATGTGTTTTAATAATGGTTTTAAATTGGAGAAAAGGGTTGACAGGTTGGGAAAGCAAAGAGAACATAAAACCCAGCCTGAAGGGCTGGGGCGACAAAACTTTTCACCTGCTGATGACAACTGCAGCTAATTTAAAGTTGTTACCTAAGTGGTTTTACAATTAATGTTTGGTACATGTACAATGTTACGGTATATGTTGAGTGAACATAGCAAGAATGCTATTAATAAGTACTTTAGATTGGAGAAGGGTTGACAGGTTGGGAAAGCAAAGAGAACATAAATCCCAGCCCTCCAGGCTGGGAGCGAAAAAACTTTTCACCTGCTGATGACAACTGCAGCTAATTTAAAGTTGTTACCTTAATCCACGAAGCGTTTTGTCCTTCTGGGACTTATCAGGCAGATGGTGGCCACTAAAAATCAGCTAACTACATGCAAACAAAACTCACAACACATAACCAAACCTGTGGTAGGGCCACGCTAGAAGTAAATTCTGCATGCATGTTATCATCATCAGCAAGGTTACTTCAAACACCATTCATACTGAGCCACACCGTCAGCACAACCAGTAAGGGGGCTTCCCTCCCAACTCTAGTGCTCTGGAGACAAAACATCCATAACTCCCCCTGGATTATACAAATTAATAAGTCTTTGATTGATTGATTGAATTCTAATGACAATTTGTTTGTCAAAGAGAGCATGCTCAAAAAAGTAAACAAGGAAATCAGATGGCTACGTCTATACAACATGTAGTAAGTGTTTGACCATTAGTAGGCCTATATAATAAATATAAATTAATTCTCTAGTGACTCAGAAGTCTATTGTTATTGTCTAATGGGGAAATAAATGGTGATACTATATAGGGCCTAGTCTCTTTGTTCTTATTGAGATCTTGTTTAAGAAGTATTCTATAGCTATTATTATCGGTATTTTATTTACAACGGTAGGTGATTAATTAGCATTCTATTGCTCTGAAAGGTGAACGTGTCTCCCTTCAAGGACACATTCCTCATGCCTAACTGTATCATGTCTCCTCCCAAAAGTAACTGTCACCACTGTTGAAGGTCGAAAGTTGCCTTGAGGCAATTGCACGATCAGTGAAAGTTGAGTTGATGTAAGGTTCTCTTCTCAGACACTATTACAACATGTTTAGAATAAGGTAAGACATATGTGAATGACTATAGCAAGAGCAACTTTAAAAAAGGTTATCATTTGGAGCTAATGCTATTTCGATTTGTTATAGAGACTATTAACTCAAAAAAATATTTTTTACCACATGATCTATAGCACAATACTACACTAAAATGACAGTTTAAAAAATTATATCTTGTAACTGTGATTTAACACAAATTTTTCAATTTTTTTGATCCAGAAATTTGGGATAATTGGTATTTTGTGAAATTTCTTAAATCGGCTTTAACCTGCTTCTTTTTTGGTCCACATAGATACAAGAGCATAGTACCAATCTAAAATGCCCATTTTTTACATCGTGCCTTGAATCTGTGCCCAAATATACCCTTAAACACGCAAAAATATGCTTTCCAAAATCATACCCCATCTTGGTAATAAGCATATTTTGACCGAACTACTTGCCCAAATTATAAAACAAAATAATAGATAATTTACAGAAAAGGCTGTAGAGTACGTCAATAATGACCAATTTTTTTTTGGATCAAAATCCTCCAAGGTCACACTCACGGGGCATAAAGATCGTCCCCATATTATTTCTTATGGGAGATTTTTGCCGATGGGACCTAGCTTGAAAAATGTCATGTTTGACAATTTTTTGGGAGGTCATGGTGGCCCCAATAATTTTTCTGTAAATTGCTAAATTTATTACTAGTTAGCCTGAATGAAATATATTTTGTGAGTTTAGCGGTTAAATACCCCTTTAAGGGTGGTTTCAGTAAAGATGGCACTCCCCGAGAGATGCAGCACTGTTGCCTTCGCAGGATGGCCACCCAATCAGCAAAAATAAAAAATAAAATCACGCTCCCTAAAACTGTTCCAAAGAAGAACCCCACTATTTTAAATTCAAGCCTTTTGTCGGCATAATAAATAGCCTTCATGTATCTTAAGAATTTACAAGATTGATGTTGTTTGATGAGCACTAAACATTGACATAACTTTACCGAGGTTGGCAGAGTAGGTGCGGTAAATTTAAATAAAATTACCAAGGCTTATTTTCCTTTCCTTTTCTTGTTTCTTTCCTTTTCTTCTTTTTTTCCCCCACCATTTTTTTATATTTGGTTCATCAATTAATTGCATTTGATATCCTTGTTGAATTTGCTAGCAAAATTGTTGTGTTTTAACTTTTAAATTTTAATGCATTGTTGTAATATTACTATTTCAAATATTTACTTAACTGTAGGCCTAGTTCATTGTTGTGTCTGCATCTATGTAATAAGATTTATTTAGTTGTCCTCCTTTGTAAATCAGTTTTTCAACTGAATAGGATAGGATAGACGTTAAATAAATAAGAATAGGCAAAGAAAAGGCAAATATTTTTTTTTAAATAGCAATTCTTAAAATCATTATTCTTTTAAAAGATGGTACTACCTCTGTGGCATTAGGCCTAGCTTCAACATAAGTAAATTGTAAAATTTTAATAGGCCTATATTTTAATAATAAAATATCACAATAACATGACCAAATAAGAAATAGTTTAGTGGCAAGTGCCAGATTAAATAGTTCCGTGTAGGCTACAGTATGCAGCGTGTAATATTTTCTACTGTATGTAATCTACCATTCATGTTGCATTCATATTTTTGTATTTAATATAGGCCTAAGTACGTAAATGGTAGAGTTGGGATTCGATTATAAATTCGTAATTGATGTCAAACCAATAATTTCGACATTACATCGAAAAAAAATTGACATCAAAATTATTTCCGACGTCTTTTTTTATTGTTTTCTTTCCCCCTTTTTAATGTAAAAATAGGTAGGGCCTAAAGGGAATTGATACACAAAGGTAATACTAATGTTATAATGCAAAAAGTAAAATATATGATTTTTACATAGTTCCAAAATCGATTTTCCTTATTTTTTATTTTTTTAATATGCCAAATCGATGTCGAATCGAAAGCCAATTTTGCTTCAACATCGATGTTGAATCGAATAATCAATGTCAAGTCCCAATGGCATAGGTCTAAATAAATAAATTTATATTTAGAGTCGACCCACTCGGTCACAGCTGATTTTCAGTGAGAATTGAACTTAAAACTGTGTGGCCATCATCTCGAAAAGCTAATACTATCCAACCACACACCGATATTTGAAATTGTAATTTGCTGCTCAGCAATGATTTACTTCCTACTTTTCCCAGCCCCTTATTTGCTGGATTTAAAGAGAAATTGAGTTTGGGCAGCAAATGTTATGCACTTGTGTCCAACTTAGTGTCCTGGACATGGCCTCCTCTCGATTTCTCAAAATAGTGATCTTAATATTTAGCCTATTTTATTATGCATTAACATTTTTATTGATTTATTTTTATTCTGTGGACGGCCCACAGTAAGCAAGCAGTAAGCTTATGGAAATAAAATAAATAATAAAATAAATTGTATTTAGAGTCTACCCACTCAGTTATATAACTGATTTTCAGTGGGAGACAGTAAGGTAAATCAAAGCGACTAAGCCTACCCTGTAGGCCCCGACACAATCGACGAGTGAGCGATAACCAACCAAAGATTGATATTTTTAATAGGAAATATAGCAATCAGTGGTATGGACAATGCGAACACCCGCGGATCAACACCAGAATCAACAAGGCCGATTCAGGACAACTCTGAATTTATTATGTGCTTCGTTGCTAGGACGGCTCCAAAGTCGCCGTTTACAAACTCCTAAGACACGAACTGATGGACTTAAGTCCAAATCAGAAGTTAAAAAACTTCTGACTTTGGAGGGAATCGAACCCTGAACCTTCTGCATTGGAAGCAGATACGCTAACAACAAGACCAACGAGCCACACAAAGCGTAAAAACAATACGTAGTGAGTTTATCTTTGCATACAACAATGATGAATGAACTGAAAATTTATTCATCCTGTGATGTTAGTGTTAAGATGTTGACGGGTTCTCACGTACTATGGGGCAGATGCTCTTTCTGTCACTCTTGCATTTATTTTTAATATTGTGTTCAAATGATGTACAATAAATGCAAATATTAATAATATTTTTTTTCAAATATATGTGTTTTTCTAATGCAGGAGGCAGTTTATAATTTAAAAATCCATACCTATGGCTTGTGTATTTATGTGCCACTGTACATTTTAACCACACACACTGCATGTACACAATGTTTTATCAGTGAGATTTTTGTTGCAGCTCAATTTGCAGAAATGAAAGCCTGTCCCAACACATACTATGTCACTGTTGTGGAAGACACATTGACCCACAAAGTTATTGGAGCGGCAACTCTTGTGGTGGAGAAAAAGTTTATCCATGGATGTGCTCAGGTAAATTATTAATAATAATATTCATTTAACAAAATATAAACTGTGATATTCATCATTCAATTTGTTTTTCAGCCAACATGATAAAAATATTTTCTACGTAAAGCATTCTTAATTTTCTAAGAAGTTTATGTTAAAACCTCTTTAATATGCATCTTTTATTTATTGTTCAATGCAAATGCAAGATAAAACATAAAAGAGGAGATTAAACATTTATTGTACCTCTGATTGATTGATTTTATTTGCTTAATGTTATCGGTACTAATTCCCATGTAAACCATATTAAGAGTGTATTACATGTCATGATTAATCTAGGCTAATACATAAATACCAATATCATCATCATTATCTGTTGCCACGTCCAACTCTGCGTTGGGTCGGCATTGAAGACAGGCCTCTCCATCTTCTTCTGTCCTGCCACCACTCCTCTTCTTCCACCACATTCCACTCTCCTCCCCGCTGTTCTACATCTTTTCTCACACTATTCTGCCATTGTTGTCGTGGTCTGCCCCTTGGTCTCCTACCTGGAATTTCCAATTCCATCATCCTTCTCGGTAATCTTGATCTTTCCATTCTCTTGACATGTCCAAAACACTTGAATCTTCTCTCTCCAATTTGCTCCATTAAATTCCTCACGCCTACTTGATCTCGGATATCCTCATTCCGTATTCGGTCCCATCTAGTCTTACCTAGGCCGCATTCCGATATTCGCTCCAGTCGCTACGGCCGTAGCGCCTATGGGGCGCAGTGGAGCGTATGATTATGCTCCAACATTCGGAACGGGTGTAGCGTTTAAAACATGGCTGACCGTGAAATTATCAGATTGCTTAATTAGAAGAATGCTTAATTAATGGTTATTTCATTCATTCTTTCATCAACAATTATTTCCAAACCTTAAACTTGGAGAACTAATGGACTACGCAGACATCCTTACAGTTTACGTGCTATTTTCAGCAGTCCTTTCGTAAATCTTCAGTTGCCGCCATCTTGATTTACCCCCACTCCACGGAACGCTCCTAGTGCCGGGCTGAAAACCCTCAGCGTTAGGAGCGCGCTGAGAATGCTCCAGTAGCGTATTTCGGAACACAAGGCGGGGCGTTTGGAGCTAATTTCGGAATGGGTGGAGCGCGGCTACTGCGCTACGTAGCGAGTATCGGAATGCGCCCCTACAATGCTTCTCAAAAACTTCATATCTACAGCCTGCACAAGGCTCTCATCCACTGTTGTCATATTCCAAGTCTCTGCTGCATATGTCAGTATTGGAACAAAGTAGGTCTGGTAGAAGATAACCTTACACACATAACAAAAACTTGTAGAAATACAGCCAAACCTTACACACTCAAAAGGAATGAGATCTAAAAAAAGGGCCAAGCTCATCTACCCTTCCACATAAACGTACAGTGTCCCATAACAGCATCCTCGAAAAGCTTGGCAAAATAGAATTTGCGATTATTAATTTAACGTAATTGTTTATCCAAGTTCTTTTTTTCTAATTAATTTAAACGTAATAACATGCAAATTCTATTTTGCCAAGCTTTTCGAGGATGCTGTTATGGGACACTGTACGTTTATGTGGAAGGGTAGATGAGCTTGGCCCTTTTTTTAGATCTCATTCCTTTTGAGTGTGTAAGGTTTGGCTGTATTTCTACAAGTTTTTGTTATGTGTGTGATCTCATTACTTTTTCAAGTTCCATTACAAAATTATTTGCTAAAATATAATATTTTTATCAAAGTTGATTTAAATTCTATGGTATTAGCAGTAACAATATAGGATGTAAAATATCTAGACCCGGATTCATGTACATCCTGGGTATAGGTGGTATAACCATGGTATAACGACGGTATAAGGACTGGACCCCAATTCTTGAGTTCGTGGGAGATGAGTTGAAAACGCAATTTGAAAACGAAGTCGTTTTCGTTTTCGAAGGAATTGGTATTCTTGAACGGTATCGTGGAAAACGTCATGGGTTGTGAGTTGAAAGCATTGATATTAAACCCCTATAGTAGGCTAGATTAGCAGTCTCCTATACCTCCGCACAGGCGCGAGCGTAGCAAATTGAAGACTCAACCGGCCCATTTCAAGATGGCGATTTGGTGTTTTAATTTATGCTTTTTTAATGCAATAAAGTATTTTACTGGATTGTTTGATATGGTTTTAGCTTGTGCAGCATGGTATTAAACAAAAGAAACAATACGAAGTGATTGCATAAGGGAATTTAGTAATCATTTGGTGTTAAAGGCTAGTATGCTTACCTGTCAACCTGGCGGCAATCTTGAGAACTATTTGGCCACAAATCGCTCCCATTTGATTAACATGTAAACTGTCATTTTAAGATGGCTTCTAATTGTACCGGAAGTGGACCACCGACTGCTGGTCTAGCCAATTATATAGGATGTCTATGGTTGAAAGAGTATCACGAAATCCAAACACTTTAAAAAGATTTGCGTATAGCAAAGAGCTCGAAAAAGTTCTATATTTATTCTAGATGGCAGTGCCTTCATAAACGCGGGCCAATCGAAAGACAAGTTGTATGAAATGATTTGATTGTTGCAATTATGTAAACAAACAGATGAGCAAGTTCATATCAGAACTATGTTGTGCTGGCCTAGGGTTGGCTAGGCTTGTCAAACATGTAATGTAAGTAATAATTTTATCTAGTCCTATAGCCTAATGGAACTTTAGACCTACACTGTTGTATTATAAATAATTTTCTACATCTGGGCCTAGGCCAGGGACGGTTTCTGATTTGTTTTATGAGAGTATAATGACACCTTTTCTCGTTCCACACAAAGAAGAAAAATTTTAAATGTCCGCTATTTGTTTACGTATCGCACTTTCCCGCCTAACTCTGCTTATACCGTCAACAAGTGTCAAGTAACTATGGTTACTTGTTGATTGTATGCCAAGTGTTTAAGGCTTATTTTAAAACCTTTATTTGGAAGCCTTCCAACAAACTTTTTCAACTTTTTTTTTCAAAAGAGACTATATTTCTATAACCTTAATGTCCATGTAAAATATGAACATTGTAGTCCCACCCGTCTGGTCAGAATCGCGGGCCGACGTATTAGATGTTAGCAGTAGTAGGCAGTAGTAGGCAGTAGCTAACATCCTTAAAGTGATTTTGAGCATGTTTCAAGCCATTTTTTCACCAAGAAGGAATGATCGTACCCCAATAAAATTTGGCATGTGTTGTCAGGTACCTAAATCCCCTCGATTGTGATAGTTTTCAAGTTCACATCACGTTACATGACGGCTGGGTAACACCTCGAAATCACCCCAACTCTGCTTGGTGTATAAGGTGCTTGAGTGTGTAGCGCACCGCGGCTTGGCTGCGGCGCCCTAACGGGCACCTAGATATATATACTAGGAAAACGCTAAAGTCCCGCCGCGTTGATGGATGAGCTTTTTTTTAAGTATTTAGTTTGCGTGGGATATCTTTACTTTTGTAAGTGTTTTGCTTTGCTACCTAAGCATTGTAGGTGATTGTTGTCAAGTTTCTATTGTTAGGGCCTACTTGTCAAATGTTATTATTTACCGTACAAAAACTTATATTAAAAGCTTTATTTCTATGGATTCTGGCAAACTTTTTCAACTTTTTCATTCAAAGGGTACTACATCACCGTAACCTTAATGTCCATGTATAATATGAACGTTGTAGCCCCACCCGTTTGGTCATAATCGGCCCAAATGGCACGAAAATATCGCACTAAACCGTAAAAAACTTATATTAAAAGCTTTATTTCTATGGATTCTGGCTAATTTTTCCAACTTTTTCTTTCAAAAGGTACTACATGACCATAACCTTAATGCCCATGTATAATATGAACGTTGTAGCTCCACCCGTTTGGTCAGAATCGGCCCAAATAACACGAAAATATCGCACTAAAAATTGAAAAAAATCGTAAAAGTACGATATTCATGAGAAATATTTCTTCGATTGTACCCAAAAACAATACACTTCTAAGTTTAGAGATTTCGAAGGTCCCCTACAATTTTCATCAAGATCGCTTATGCCGTTTGCCCGGAATCCTGCTAACAAACAGACAAAAATACAAAAAAAAAAAAAAAAAAAAAACATTGGAGCTAAATTTTTTGGGGGGTCAGTGAAATTGAAGTCTTCGCTTCGCTCATCCAATAACCAATATATTATATAAAATTAATATTAAAAAAACATTTACAATATGTACAGATCTAGACCAAGTAGGCCTAGTAGGTTCCGTTAAAACATGAATTATGTCAGTAATATAAAACATCCTATTATGGCCATTTTTGTTTAATAAAGTTAGGACGATTAATTGTTACTACCTAGTATATGTATTTTATTATGTATAAATTTGTATTTCTTACACAAATGTTGTAGATAACCTACAAGATAAGTCTATAGGCCTAAAGTACTTGGAGGTAACTATTTACAATTAAATTAGGTGGCTAGGATTAGGTTACAATCTGTTGTTTTTTACTTTTGTAGAGTGATCTGGGGCAATTTGTCAAACAATTCTGAAAAAAGCTACATTCATACTAGGAAAGCGCCAAAGTCGTTGTTGACGAGTGAGTGAGCCGTGTGTGGAGTACCCGGCAGTGGCGTAACTAGCCCTTGTTTTTCAAGGGGACGAACATTTTTGTAACCTTCTAAGATCAATGGTTAGCACAACTAGTGAAGGAGGTATGTGGGTACATACAGTCAGTGGTGTCATTAAAAAATGTGGGAATACGCTCTTTCCTGGGGAAAGTAGGCTACACTATTGAGAACAATGGGGGGGGGTCTGGCGGGGTGGTCCCCCAGTATGCGGGTCCAGGGTGCACAGCTCCAGGTTGTTTTTTTATTCAGAGTGATTAGAATATTTTGACGATTTGTTTTGACAAAAACCTTATAAAAGATCTATGAAAAAATTACAAAATGAGAAAAATATACCAATATTTATTTTATGTAATATCTCAATAAATACCTTATTTCAAATCTGACCAAATTTGGGGGGGATGGTTACTCCCCTCGCCCTCCTGTAATTACGCCACTGGTACCCGGGAACATTTGCATTCCTAGCCTAATAGACTAGGTCAGCGGTTCTCAACCTTTTTTCTGCTGCGACACACTTACGAGGGTGTACCCACATTTCAACGAAATAATATTTAACCAGATTAAACAAACTTTTTGTTAAATTTTGCAAATTACAATACTACATCTATAGTTATTTACCAATGTGTGCCAATGTGCAAATGTCACGTGCTTCCTTATCACACTATCAGTGGGTTATCTGGGACTGATGTAATTCACACAGTTTCTCAGTACGAGGGTGAATGGTGCACAGACCGACGCGCATCTCACTATCACCATCAAGGAGTCTCGATCTATTCTGTGACTTGATCGTTTTTAAAGTTGAGAAAGCTGCCTCTCACAGGTATTTAAATAGAGAAGGGAAAGTAAAACACACAGAGCATTGTTAGCAATTGCAGGGTAATCATTTTGAAGAGATCCAAAATGAATCAAGAGAGACCTCTTTAAATCTTGATTTTAAAGTTGTTTATGAAGTAAATTCAATCAACTTTATTTTTTCTTGATACGTTAGGTCTGACACGTTGTTTATGTGTCCACCAGAACTGCAAATGGAGAGTTAACCCTTTCTATTCCTTTTGTTGAAATAGAAGAAAAGTATTTCTTCAAACCCTCCTGAAGACTGGTCAAGTGTTGAATTACATCTTTCTTGAACTGATCTTTAGATTTTATTTCCAACTTACTTGCGGCATTCATTGCAGCTGGAAAATTGACATATCACCTTCCTTTATTGCTGATGTCTATTTTTTTTTTTTTTTTCGAAAAACAAGATTGGTAAGGTAGCATCAAAAATGCATCACAATATTTACTTTTTCACACACGCACCTCTACAATTAATTGTACAAATTGGGGCGAATTTGCTGTAGGCTACCCGGCACCTCCACCAAAATCGTGTTTTTAAATACTTACCAAATTCTAGACTCAAGTCGAAATTTCGGGTACTCGCACACCCCTAGCTGTCACTCACTTTCATTTCGCCCTTAGAACTTTGGCGGTATAGAGCCTTCATGTTAGTGGCGTTCATTGATAGACTTCAATATAACAATAAATGAACCAAATACTTGTGACACACCTCACACCTGTTCGCGACACACCAGCGTGTCGCGACACAGTGGTTGAGAACCGCTAGGCTAGGTAGTAAAGACCCATGCTGTCCAGATCCAGCCTTCCTTTCCTTGTAGTTTTATGCATTGTACTTGACTTTATGCTATGGTTTTATGCATTACACATAGGCTTACTGGTAGGTTATTTTTAATTATTCTTTCTCTTCCGTTCTAGGCCTACTCCCCTCCGTTAATTATCAACAATATCATTCTATTCTACGTACCGATACCTAGTCTTCTTATTTTAGATGAAAACATTAACTTTTTTTTCAGAGAGGGCGTTTGGAGGATGTCGTTGTAAATGATACTTATCGGGGAAAACAACTTGGGAAACTGTAAGTAATTTGCTAATTAACAGTACCTTCAATTGAATGGTGCACGTATTTCACAATTGTTATTTCACTAATTTGTAAGCAATATT
The DNA here is from genome assembly GCA_024449915.1 of Sweltsa coloradensis. Lineage (NCBI taxonomy): Eukaryota > Metazoa > Arthropoda > Insecta > Plecoptera > Chloroperlidae > Sweltsa > Sweltsa coloradensis. Next base: position 113,010 of record JAMZAV010000657.1, read on the forward strand.
TACCAGTAGGCCTACCGAATATGTGCGGTTGTCTAATAATAGGGCACTCACTATTTTTTAAATATTAATGTGGGTGTACGGAATAGACAGAAAGCCATTTAAAACACAAAAACCAATTAAAAAGCATGTATGGCATGGCCTACACATTTTCAATTCTATTCAGATATAAAATTGTCCGTTCACTATTTCCCATACAAACTGCATGTGACATAGTTTAGGGCACATAGTTTAAACTTTAAACTAGGAAGCTTTTTCAGATGCGTTGTTGGATGAGCATATGTTTTTTTAAACAAAAAAAAGCGTAAATTGCGATTTTCATAAGAAATTATTTTTCGATTGCGCTCAAATTTTACACAAATATATAAATTCATAAAATTAAGTTTCTGTGAAAATATCAATATAATCGGATAAAGCATGGAGGTGTTACAAGTCAAAGATTTTTTTTTAATGAAAAAAGCGTAAAATTACGATTTTCATGAGAAATTATTTTTTGATTGCGCTCAAATTTCACACAAATATATTAATTCGTAAAATTAAGGTTCTGTGAAAAAATCATTACAATCCAACAAAGCATATAGGTATTAGAAGTCGAAAAAAAAAATTTTAAATCGAAAAAAATCGTAAAATTGCGATTTTCATGAGAAATAATTTTTTGGTTGCGCTCAAAAACGTGGCAGTTCTAAGTTCAGAGATTTCGAAGGCCTCCAGAAAATTTCATCTCAATTGGCTTGTTCACTGCGACTTTTACTCACCACGCTGCGCTGCTGTACTATCCCCCTACCGCCGTCTGGATGCATGTAAAGGCGGATGTAGACGGCGGTGATAGTCCAACTTGCGGGTGTCATGGCTGCTCATAGCTATCAGCAGCCTACTGTTTTTACTGTCAGTTTGCATAGTTTTATGTTGAAAGCAAAATGCCCAATTGCTGTGTGTATTCGTGTAAGGAGAGAGGAGGGCATACTGTCGTGTTTATTACTACAAATAAATACAATCACACATAATATACTGACATGTGTCTTTATTCGGCCTCCTGCCTACGTAACCTCTCTCATGTCAACAAATCAACACTGGCTAGGCCTAAGCCCTAGGCTTTGCTGAGGCATATGCAAGTAGGGCCTAGGCCCTAGTCCTTAGTAGCCTTATTCCAAGTAGGCCTAGGTCTAATCTCAATAACAGTGCTAGGCCCTAGGTTTAGACTTCAACGGCGCCATGTGCTTTCAGCTCTTTTAATTTTCCCGTCGTCCACGCTTCCATTGTTTAAAAGTTTAAACACAAACAAAATATGCTATTGAATAAAATTACTTGAAGTAGGCCGTACGACTACTTACGTAAAACAATACGTAAACAAACAATCGAGGAAGCATACAGATTTGACAATGCAGAGCCTGCTATACATAGTTTATTTCAAACGCCGCCACGGTCTAGGGCAGGGTCCACTAGATACCTAACAAGCAGTTTGGAATAAGTATCTAGTGGACCCTGGTTTAGGGGGATAGTGCAGTGGCGCGATCTGCGCGGAGCTTTGCGTGAACAAGCCAATTGGAGTATCGGTTTAGCCAGAATCATGGTAACAAAACAGACAAAAATACAAAAAAAAAGAGAAAAAAGACATTCCGGATTTTTTTCTCCAGTGTAGTGAAATGGAATCTTCGCTACGCTTATCCAATTAACAACCAACTTCTAAAAAAACAAACTAAATTTAATGCTCCACTCAACTGCTTGTGTTACCTTGAACAATTCTACTGTCATTGATTGGTCATTTTATTTAGTACCCATAGATAAATTACATTATAAAAGTAAAACCATATAATATGTAGGCCTATTGTTAAAAACATATGCAAATAATGTAAATATTGCTAGTAATAATTAACATAGGCCTACATGAATGGTTATTTATTAAGGGGAATCCCTAGAAGCCTATTTCGGTCATACTACCAAACAGCTTCAGAATTCACTATTTCATTGAAAACGCTATTACGTCACCCCCCCTCATCTCTCCGCGGCGACAAAACTCGAGCCTTGAAACGAGAGGGCCAGTCGAGCATGAGCCGTAGGCTAGAGAGGACCCGCACGTCGAAGGTCGGTGGTGTCTATTTGACCCTCGCTGGCTTCAGTTACTTCACTGCAGCACGCGGCCCGGGAGCTAGGCGGTGTTGCAATCTCTACGGCTACATAGACTAACTCTTTGAACACGACGCGCTTACCACATTGCAGTGGGTGACGTGGCGTGCGCATAGTTGTATCAATGGGGGGAGCGGGGCACATGAAAACTAAATATCTTCCTTTCTTCACATTCACATTCATTCATTTTCAGTTTAATTATTTCGTTGATTATTTCTAGGTTTTCCCGATTTATCGACACCCAGTCAAAGTTAATGTCCTCCATGCGTTTTCATGGGGGGGGGGGGGGTTAGGAGGGGCACATGAAAACAAAATATCTTCCTTCCTTCCTTCATCATTGACATTCATTCATTTTTCAGTTCAATTTATTTCGAGGTTTTCCCGACATATCGACACCCAGTCAAAATGAATGCCCACCATGCGCACTCAGTGGGGGGGGGGGAGAGAGGAGGAGGGGCACATGAAAACTAAATATCATCCTTCCTTCCTTCCTTCATTCATTCATTCATTCATTCATTCATCAATCATCACTTACATTCATTTATTTTTCAGTTTAGTTTATTTTGTTGATTATTTCCAGGTTTTCCCGACATATCGACACCCAGTCAAAATTAATGCCCCCCATGCGCACACTTGAGTGCGCACACTTGAGTGTCAACACAGAAATATGCAATAACTTACCGTTGAAATCGAATTCATCTTTCTCTACCAAGTCATCAAGAACCACGTTTCTTACAAATTACTGTGTTTAGATAATTTCCACGTTCCATGTTTGTTTTTACAGACAGGTATGACAGGTATAAAATAAAAATGCGTAGCTTGTTAAATTCTGTTTCGGATGGTCATGGGTTCGAATCCCGCCACAAGCAATCATGTCTTAAAGGAATTATCTCATCTTGGTAGCACTTCATAGCATATCTTGAACCATTCAATTTCACGGAAATAGATCTTAGATGCAGCTTGATCGGACATCTGGTTGCTAAGTAAATAGAGTTTTAAAATATCACTGCACGAAAACTAGTGGCCTAAAAATGACGTCACTGTACGGCCACTCATCGAGTCGACCCGAGCGTGTAGCCAGTCCGCGGCCGGCTCGCGTTACGAAGTACTCGGCTTTCAAGACCCAATCAGTCGATTTCTCGCAGCTGTGCGTTTCGTTTGTAGAGCACCAATTATGATGAAGATGATGATATGATGATGATGAATTATTATCAGTTATGATGATTATGATCAAGTATAGCGAGTATACCACGTGCTTCTATTCCTTCGTATGGATAGTGAACTCGCTTTGGAAGATACTTGAGTCTTTCTTTGTGGTAAGATTCTAGGGCACCTGTGTAAAACATGTTATTTTGTATGTCAAATTCACATTACATTATGATCTAGGTACCAAATATGAAACATTTATTGATATATGCGTTTTAGCAGTACGTTCATGCAGCAATATAATATTCATGTCGTGAATGTGTGATATGTGTGTTTGTGCGTGTTTGGGGGGGGGGGGGGGGGGTTGGCATCTCACCCTATCGTCATCTGTGTTTTCTTTATTAGAAATGATATGTATTTGTTTGAATACGAGTGCGTTGGTAAGTGCGTGGAAAGAAGTATCCTCAAGTATCGCATAACTTATCACGTATACAACACAGATTGCGCGCTGGGTGTTTACGACCGCTCAGATAAATGTGAGTGCATGCTTGTGTCATGTACAGTCGTGTTAGAAAGGTTCTATTTCTAATGTTATTGTCTGCTAGATGGTTTGGGGCTTAAGTTGGGTGAAACTCGCGCACAACGCTCTTGTATAAAGAATGACTGTTTATTATCATTGATTTTGAATGATTCTACATAATATGATGGTTATTGCATATACATGCATTTGCTCACAATATTAGGACGAAATGTGCACGGAAAAATATAAAATAAATATTTTTTATGAAAAATAAAGACAAGTATGACAATAGTTGCTGGTATGCTTATGATAACTTATCACAGTTTGGAAACCGATGAAATGATAGCTGTTTGTGTAATTTATTTTCTATTATTATTTTTATATTCACCTGCACTTGATCACCATTTTATATTTAGACTAACATACACCATTATAATATAGCATCGATATTATTACACTATTACTTCAGCTGATGCACATTCTTTCACCGCCTATTGAACGATGAATCTATACTGCAATGTTATCTCTTTATGCGGGGCGGGGGACCCGAGCGCGCATACGAAGCTCAAGTCAGCCAGAGAGCCGGGCGTACAATGACGTCATTCCACGTTCGGCCGGAAAACCACTAAAATCGCTGCCGAGACGCAGCAGAATTTTTTGGGATTTTTTCCCTTTTAACCAACGTTCTAAAACATCAACACCTTTAACATATTAAAAGTTTTTCCAAGTTGATATACCGACTTTAACATTTTTTCTCAGTCTCAGGGCAGTTTTCTTGGTCGAGGCCTCTTCAAAACAGCACTTTTACATTCGCTTTACAATTATTTAACATCCAAATATCCTAGTCGGTCACCTGAAGAGGGTCCACGCACACCACGTACAGCTATGCGAATAGCTACTATACTACGTTCCGCGGGCATCAAGTTTGTTTTTCGAGATAATGGGTTCAATTTAGGATAGGTTTAGGATATTTCCAGAACGATATTTTTAAAGTCTGTTTGAAATATAATAAATAATTCGAACTCAAAGTGAAAATAAACACCTTTTATCCTTTTATTGTATGAAATAGCAACTAAAGAAGATGCGATCATGATTCATGATTATGAATATAGCCGCTTTTGGTGATGCGAGTCCATTTTAATTTTCATCTGTTTTTATTACTTTTATAACTATTTATATCTTTGCAGTTGGTGCATTGAGTAAAAAGATTAGCGAGTGTTTGGAAACATAATAGCGAATCATCTTGTTGGTAACAAATTATTTTTAGTATATTTTTACCAATATGTTGTAATGCCTGGTCACTGTAGTCCAAAGAACGACCCTCAACTAATGTAATAATTACCACCAGAACCAGCTTCAATAATGCAGAACTTCAACTTACATCTGCATCAACTGCTGATATTTATACTAGCTTCGCAAACTATTTTTCAGGCGCGTTGTTGGATGAGCGTATGTTTTTTAAACGAAAAAACAAAATATTGTAAGTTCCAAAACGGCGCGTGGTAACATTAACAGACATTAGGCTAATTTTTTGAAGTTTTTTTCGCAGCACTCTCAGCTTTAGTTCTTTGTGCTTCCTGTATGTGGGGCGGGTCCCGTACTCGCATATTTGGAGTTCCCTAGGACCTTCAATTTCCGGAAGCACGTGCACACTCAACAGTAAAATTCCTTCAATTTTGGTAACATGGTAACAACAGGTCTGGAGCGATAGGTATATCGGAAAACTCATCACTGGAGATCTCAGCAATGTCATGACTGGAATCACTGCTGTAAGAACCTATACATTAGGGCTAAACTATTTTTATTTTTGGCAAGGATAATTAAACAATTCGTTTGTTATTTCTCACTTCATAATGTGTTAACTTGATTCCGAAATAATTAAGGCCCAGGTTAATAATAAGACATTTGGTATAGAGAATTATAATACATTCTCTTTTAGCTGCCTATTATTACACTACTTCTATTGAGACGATGAGTGGTAAATAATGAGGTTGAAGTACAAATATCGTGTAGGCCATGTGGGATTCGAACCCGGTCCTCCGACTAACAGTGTCATACGCTTTGGACCTGCGCCAAAACGATAAGCTGCCGCGGACGGCTAGAAAGAGATTATCTTTATCGCATCCCAGCGCCCCCCCCCCCCCCCACTTCTCACTAATTACCGGTACTGAAGTCCAGTTTCCAGATCCACAAGCGATACAAGATTTTTCACATTCTCATTCTCATAACACATTCCATAGAAGAATCAATAATGCATATACGAATATTTGGGTGGTTCACACATAGCCTGCATGTATGCGTCTGGTGTCTAATAACGCACACTCAACCGTTCTCTAGTGCCACTCTTATCTTAGCATACAGCAGTGGCTGGTAGGCTGCCACGTGCGATGTGATAATATTATTATGCTGGATCAGCCGCGGTGGGAAGTTATTTCCATTATAAATAGTTATAGATACAAAAATTAAATTTATAAAACAATATAGAACACATGAATTTCTCCCCTTGCATTAGAATTAAAGTAACTCTTTTCTTAATAAAATAATATTATTTGGAATTTACTATTAGAACCTATTATAATTTTTGACAGATGGCAATTGTAATAACTTTCCTCGGCCGGGTCTCGAACCCAGAACCTCCGGCTCAACATACCGATGCTCTTGCCCTGTTCTATCGAGACTAGCAGACAAATATTCACTATTTCTCGATTTGGTTAGTCGGGAAACACTCCCGTAGTAGAGGTTCAAATCCCGGTCGGCGCGGACTTTTTTTTTTATTGTAGAAAATAAATAAATATTCACTAGATTGCTATTTTTTTTGCTTGTTGTGGAATAAGTTTGTCGCAATAATAATTACTACTAGCAATAAAAAATACTCGCAATGAGTGAGTGTGGTTTCAAAACGAATTTACTCCTGACGGACCTGGCTCAGATTCCAAGTCAGGCTCCCAGGAAAATGCACTTTTAATATCGATCTAAGTAGGCCCTATCGGTATTGGAAGTATTCATAGTATATTATTTGAATGATATAAACTTGCATTTATTTATATTTACGTGGGTAAAGAAAGTTGTTTATGGACGGCAATTTCGTGCGAGACTGTGCTACTTTTGCCCTTTTACAGCGATTTCTAGGGCTATTGCGGTTTTGTTTTATCTGCCCATTGTGTGACACTGACAGTAACTAGTATCTTAGATCTACGTACCGTACTCTATGTTTCACTAAACACAAAATCGCGCTAGTATTATAAACACGGGTTTTCTACCATAGACTAAAATTAGAACACATACAATACTAGATTCATCACCGCACCGTACTCGTTAAAAACTAGTCACACGTCCTGTCCGCTCCCGACCGATGTGTGGATTTCACAGAGTCGAGCGCATGGCGTGGCAACCCCGCGACCCGCTCAGTTAGCCCTTGGCTGCCGCTACACAGCGTACAGATGACGGCCAGAATCTGGAGCTGAGTCGCCTATTCTTGCAGCGTCTTGGGGGAATCAGTTACACTCAGCGAGTTTTTATCGTAGGACCGTCAAATGACTTCTGATACCTTAAGAAACGTTCAATGAAGCAAATGAAGTAGCCCAATCTGGTATGCCTCACGAAATTCAAGTGAAAAACAGTTAAAACACTTCGTGTTATTTGTTGTGAAATTTTCACCAAAATTCAAAAATTCATATAAAAACAAGTAACAGAGATATTTGAATAAAGTTTCCTTCAAACGCTGCTAAAAACGTACATAGTTGTGATAAAAAAAATCTAGGTTCTAAACCAAATGATCTCTGAGCTGGTTCGATTCCCATTTTTAACAATAAAATTCAACAATACGTGTCCAAAATTGCCCAAAATTTTCCCCCACTGTGAAAAAAACAAGTCAGTAGGCCTTAAACGAGATATACTTTGCGTGTGTACACATATATTCTTAGTTAGCCAATATGAGTCGAGTCTAGGGATTCCCCTTAAGCACAATAGAAACAAAATTTGTTTGAAGAAGTCTTGTAGGCCCTACAACTACAAGTGAGATAGTCAGCTAAAACAAATTGTTTCATTATTCAATACATATTTTGATTGATTGGCGATACCAAACTATGATGTTGCACTCGTTTTTCACTCCCGAGTGTTTGAATAAAAATGTTAGTTATTTGGTTGCGAAACTCAAGCTGACCCTGCCAGAAGTAGGAAGCGGCGATAGATAATTACGATGAGTAAGGTTTAAATTCTAGCAGGTGTCAATATAAAATTTAAATGTTTATTTCTGAATTAATTTCCTTTGAATCATGTATTATGTATTATTATTTTTTATCATCTCGGTTATTGCCCGTCTATATACCGTATGCAATAATTGATTAATCGGAAAGTTACATCAATACTTTAGCCGATATAGTTACCACACTTATGTAGGCTAGATACCTGACTTATGGTAGTTATTATCTTCTTAAATGTCTTATTTACATCTTTATTTTGTGTGCCATTTCAGAATTATCATGACGGTAACTCTCCTAGCCAAGGCACTCAACTGCTACAAGATGACTCTTGACTGCAAAGACAAGTTGGTTGGTTTTTACACCAGTCTTGGCTATGTTGCAGAGCCAGGCAATTCTAACAGCATGTCTTTACGCTTTGAAGAAAAATCCTGACAATTAGCACCCAAGGTTGTAGTATCCAAATTGTAGATCCCTCTTTTTAAAACATCGTTTTTGTTTGACAGACTTGTTACAAGACATTACAAATAGATCAAATCTAAAATTTAAATACATAATAGAAAAGTATTCATTTACTTTCACTTTCAGACATAACAGCAAAGTAGGTTCAAAAATACTGTACCTAGGTTGCAGTTACATATTGATACATTCAAGTTTAATTTTTATAAATGGGACTATGCATATTATTATTATTATTATTATTATTATGTAATCAGTTACTGAGAGCTAGGTTTAAATACAAGTGCTAGTACACAACCCTCGTTAATTCAAATTTATGTACCAAACTAGGGATGGAAGTCCCTACAGAAGCTTTGGGTATAGAGGGCTTAGTGTTAAGGCTATTGTATCGCCCTTTAAACGATATGAACTGTAACTATAAACTATTATGTTGACATGTTTCCGAGTGTAATACAAAAGGCTTCCAAAGAAATAGATATTTATAAAAATCTTCTACTTACCACAAAATATAATATTTAGTTTGTCACATCCAATTCTTTTTTTATTAATTAGCTGAGATTTCAGACGAGTATTAAATTAATACAAAAACGCCCATCAAAATTGTCAGCTGTATGATTGATTAGATTGTATAACCAAATGTCTATTTTCTATTTGTTTGTTAAAGCCTAGTTTAAAGTTCAAAGAAAATATTTCTTATTACCACCTACCTAGTACTTCTTGTTGTTTGTAAGTTGTAACATACAAATCTGTCAATAATATTGCGATTGGGATCTGCTTGATGCTACTCTACAACCTTGGGACCTTGGAACTAGTTGTGGGAAATGAATGTTGTTACTTACAGCCTCTTAGGTGATGGATTAGTGAGGATTAACCAAACAATCAGACTAGACTGTGTTTTAAATTTAAAGCTGTCAAAAAATTATGATTGGTTGATTGCTTATGTAATTGTTTCCTATTAAATTAATTGAAATTATGAATTGTGATTGGTGAATTGAATTTGTCTAAATAATTCTTTGTTTAAATGGGCTTCCAATGCAAGGCTTTGATTTAAATACATGTTGACCTATATAGTACATATTATATTTATTTATATTATTTAATGAATGGTGTTGGATCAAAAGATGCAAATGTAAAGTCAGGACTTGATACTGTACTCACATTCACTGAACTTTTCTGTATGTTTACATATTTGGTGCCAAGCAGTAAGACAGCAACAATAGTAGTACTTCCTAGTTTATTGTTTTGTTCCAAAATAAGGTGTTTCTTATCGTTCAACCTATAAGTCGATGGTAACCTTTAAGAGGCTGTAATGTAGGCAGTGTTTGGGAACATGACTTTCACTTAGCACCATGGGAATTTTATGATTTTTAAATATACAGTAGTCTTACCCATTTATACCACTTTTAAACATAAAACTACTTCAGTTATCAATGACCCAGTCTTGAAAATTCTGGTCCTACAATAGTAAGTATGTATGTGCCAGTGCATAGTATACCACCCTTGTCATGGAAATCAACAGTCACAACAAATAGCAGTTTAGTAGAGGTTTGTTCTGTGGTCCCGGTAGCTCAATTGGTAGAGCTATGGCACGTTAAGCCGAAGGTTCTGAGTTCGAACCCCAGTCGGGGCAAACTTTTACGACAATTGCTATGAAATCAATAATAATAATAATAATAATAATAATAATAATAATAATAATAATAATAATAATAATAATAATACCTATGCCTATGTTAGGCATCCTATGTATTGTGGTAAAGTGGCTTTTCCAACACTGCAATTTGTGTTGACTTATTAGGCCCCTACCTAATAATTTTATCATATCTTGTAGTAAGCTACCGTAAGTAGGACAATTTTAACAATAGTCAATAAATTATTCATAGAATTAACACTAGGTAGTACTATTGTAGGAAGTGTTATTAAATAATTTGTAAGTGAAATCACCTCTGTTGCAATCTTTGTCAACTGAAAATAAATTTCAAATGTATGTAATGTGGAGGAGTAGTTTTAACATTATGTAAACGTAAATACATTTTAAATTTAAATTACTTGTGGATTGTTTGTAAATTACATGGACAGTACTAAGCCTGTACGTATCTAGTGTTAAATAACCATATCTTTGTTAGCTAGGCCTGTCATCCCATCATAACAATCATAAATAATCTTCCTTTCTTTGCCTGGTTGTGTAAATAATTTTTGTAAGATGTGCAAAAATAGTCTACTATTTATAAAACAAGTTTTCCACAAGTTCTTATCTTAATATTTATCGCAAGTACAATATTTTTTTTTATATTATTATTATTATTATTATTATTATTATTTATTTGCCTTTAAATATGTACAAAACAAAGACAGGCACGCCCATGATAGACGACACTTGCGAGCTATTTGTTAGGAGTCAACTTTTAATTGATAATATAGAACTCGCATCCACTTGCGGCCAGCTCGTGCAAAGTGACAAAAGGTTAAAGAATTTGAACTTGAGGTAAATGAATTGATACATTCCAATCGTAGCTAGGTATTATTTACAGTATCTTGTGTAGCCTACAGTGACTAGCTTTCATACCTTGGGATATCCAGGCGCGGTTTTACGGGGCGGCCCGATTAGGCCCGGGCCGCCCTAGATTTCTCTGATAATTATTTCCAAATTCATATTAATTCTTTTAAATACTTCTAATAGGCCCTATGGAAAGTGTTGAACGTCTCATTGTTTATCTGTCAACTTAAAAATTATATTTTTTATCAAATCATCAATGTGTTACACGAGATCCCGCTATTAACTTTGACCTTGACTGCCAAAAGTCTCAAACTATATCCAGACCTGGAGGTGCTGGCGTGAGTTTCTTATCGGTGGTGACTTAGCCGACGTGCTCGTAATCTCCTGCGAGTACGAGCTTAGCGGGTAGCTCATGGAACATCCAAACTTAGTTATCGATAAGTTTTCATCAATAAATCAGCGTTTACAGTTCACCTTGTAAATTCTATTCATCTATTGGCAGTGTTGCTAATACTGTTCGAAAAAATGTATATATACACCGTAAACCAATTTGCAAGCTGTAAGAATTTCTTAGCTTTGAGCCACATATTTCTTGTTTGCGAGATCAAAATTAAAATTAAAACTCTGAATTTATATATTGTGCCCAGTAAATATACTCATAAATACCCCCTTATTGAATCTCCAGAATTTCTGTACAGTCAAAAATACACCTTCAAAAGTACACGAAAATAAAAAAACGCCCTGCGGGGCAAAAATGGGGGCGTTCCACCCCTGGCGGGACTAATTGGGCCTCCCCAAGTTTTTGGGGCTAGATCCGCGCCTGGGGATATCTCCGCAGTGGCTCACACAGTTGGGACGCAGGTCTAAAATATACGGTGTGGGTTTGAAATTGAATGCTGCATCGGTAGTATGGATTCAGATTTATGTAATGTTTTTCACAATTTCATCTTTTCAAATAGCACGTTTGCATTAATAGAGGCGCTAAGAAACGAACCCCACTCATTTAAGAGCTCGTTATCAACTCCATACACATTTTAAAAAACTGCTTCTCAATTGTCTATTATGGGCACCCACATCACTTTTTACTTTTTAGATGTTACTAACTTTTTGTTAAGATTACAGGGTTTGATCGAAAAGTTCCAATTAGTGAATTGGTGAATTACTATTATGATTAGGTTGATAAGATGTCTTAAGGCTGGTTAGTGTGGATGGGGAAAAATTGATATAAAATAGGAACCAACAGCTTACATTTAAAGTATTAGGCAGTTGTCTGTGTTGATGATGAAGAGACACAAAATATATTAATGACTATGCGTTTCGACTCAAAAGAGCCTTGCTCACTCGTCAAAGTAGAAGAACTACGTGCAGTTTCGTCGTTTTGATGTGTAAATATATTTGTGTCTCTTGATCTTCAACACAGATGCCTAATAAAAGGTATTGCCATTGGTTCCTATCAGTATCACTCTTTCCCCATCTAGGTACATTGAATTACTATCATGTTACTAATTAGGTATAGATAGGTAACAGGGATTTTAAGCTGCTGATGTTAAATTGAATTAATTATGCATAGTTAGTACATAAAGAATTATTGGTCAAGGTACTTACATTATATAGGGTTAAGCTGTGACTGTTTAGAAGGTTTATTTGGGGTCACATCACGCTATGCATCATGTATTAGTTTTCTGTTGGTCACCGTACTCCATAATTGGAAAACTTGTTTTACTATTAACCTAAACCAAGGGTATGATCTGATATCAGTCAGTGTATATGCATATAGTAGAAATTGGCTTAATATACAATGTCAGTAGTAGTACCGTGTCCCTGTAAACTTATTTCAAGTATTAGGTAACCTGTCGCTTTTGTTGCTATAGTGTATGTGTTCATTGTGTTGTGATTACTGATTATCAATACATGGAAGAGTATTTTAAAACTAAATGAAATGTCCAACATTGGAACTGTTTGCTGTGATGTTCTAACTATAGATATGTTAATCAGTATTTATGTCTGCACATCAATTGAACTTTGCAAATAAATATGTATCCACTATTCATTATGCAGCAATCGTTATGTTTGTTTTTATTATTAGTGTTGCACAGTTTGCCTTTTGCATAATATTATGTTGCCCTGGTTAATTATTGCACATTGGTCAGCATGGCAACACATGTTATGCTCTCCTGTCCTTGAGGCTATGGTGTTATCATATGATTGCTGAACTCCATACTTCTATCTGCAATGAAAGCAAATTGTTATGGGTTGTTAAATACGATTAAGAATGTAACATCGATTGAACAATGAGTGAAGCATGATAATGAGTAAGATTAAATTGAGGTTTGGAGTGTTTTCAGCATAGAAAAGATTCGAGCATTAACAATTTTACACTTGTCAGTCGTAGAAGATATATTTAATGGCTCGAACATTTACTGGATTTATTACTTGGATAGCTCAATCATTGTCACAATTTGACCATTCGATCTAGCATTCATTCTTTACTCAATTAAAAGTGAACTTACCAATAGAGTGCAGATGATTGCTATGGTAAGTAGGTCCTTTAGTTAGTTTTCATCGTAGTGATATTTTCAAAACAAGCCGCATTGCGTAACAAAGTACCTGTCAGGGGTATTGTAGCATCTGGTTCGAACCGGCATCACTGTCAGACACATGCAAAACCGCGCAGAATTGCCTATTAGTGCCACTTGTAGATGCCTATTGTCCTAGGGAACATGTTTGTTAGAACAAAGGACTCATCCTCAAAGTCAGAAATATCACTCAAATTATCAGTGTAAAGCTCTGAAATAACACCACGCTCACTCAAAACACACACTTTTGTCATTGGCAGCCATGTTTTCCACTTGTGAAATGAAAAGTCTTATTTTGTCACAAAAAGACACTTATGCGCTACCTATCGCGGAAACATGCAACTTTATGCATGCAGTGGCTCTGCCGATCAATCAATAAAATTAGGGTTCAATATTTGCCACTAGATCGCGTTGGCATGCATATATTGAGCGCGCCGCGCCAAAAAGGGAGAAAGTCCCGATCCGACCGCAACGCACAGTTTAAAAACAGGGGGTAAAAGTCCCGATCCGTCGGCAATGTGTTAACATAAAAAAAAAAAAAAAAATTGTGTATCCATAGACACAAAAAACTCATTTTTGCAGAAAATGGCAGATAGAAGGTATTGGTTCTTCACCATCGATATGTTGTTTCCCTACTTTCTACCTCCAGATTCAATTAGCAAATGGAAACAAAGGTTTTTCGTTGTGAAATACGAGTAGACCTGTACTATTGGTAACACAAGATTTAAACAATTTTTATGAGTACTGAATAGCAAGTATAAATGAAAACAGTTAAAATTGATAATTAGTTCAATTTTCATTGCCCAGAGACAAGCAAGATTATCGTTACACTGTACAATGTTTACCATTGTCAGTGTCGTAGGCCAAGGATATACTTTCAATCAATGACATCGGAACCAATTTTATACTGTTGATTTGTAATTACTTGGATAATACAATAATTAGATCCACAGAAAGATAGACAACAACAACATACTTTGTGGTTTTTAAAACGTAAGCTTATGCAAGAGGTGACTAAATTAGGCCTTTTAGAGCTGCGTTTAGTTTATTTTTATTGTTATAATAATAATCAAACACCCGGTTCCAACATAAGTCAGGTCGGGGGGTGATGTATCACCAGTTTCTCGGGTTGTGGACTTTCAGTGCTTGCTAGCCAGGCTCAACACCTCCTCTCTTCTATGACATTTTCTACCAGTTCTCTCCATTTCTTTCAATCCTCCCATCTTCTTTCTTTGTTAATTCTCTCCCATGATTTCCCTCTTTCTTCAATGTTCCATGGCAGGAGTACACCACGCAGCCAAGAAAACCCAACAAAATATATGATAAGACGGAACAGAAACAGCACAGTTCAGGTTAAAGACTCAACATGACCTTCTAGGGAAGCATCTGCACCAAATAGGTGTGTTTGAAACCAGTACCTGCAGATTTTGCGGTGAACATGACAGACGACATCTATATACTTGTGCCAGTCTGGCAAATGAGCGTGAAACAATGCCCAACGGCATAAAGAGGGAGGAAAGGGAGGCTCGTCTCTACTGGTTGACTAGATCAAGCATGATGGCATCATAGGCCAAATGTGGGCATTTGAGAAGAAGATGTTCCATTTTATTTGGTCCCTCCATCTATCTCTTGGGCGTCCAACTCTTCTTACTCCCCCACATGTGCGTTCGAATTTTCTTCTTGGGATTCTATCTTGCTTCATTATTCGTACGTTCCCATATCACCGAAGTCTTTCAATTTCTATTTTATTTTGTAGACTTTCCACTCCTAGTTTATTTAAATATATATATAAACGTAAGAGATAGTTCATCCAAGTTCTTTTTTTCTAATTAATTTAAACGTAATATCATGCAAATTCTATTTCGCCAAGCTTTTCAAGGATGCTGTTACGGGACATGTACGTTTATGAATTAAGAATGCGCAAATGTGGAAGGGTAGATGAGCTTGGCCCTTTTTTTAGATCTCATTTCTTTTGAGTGTGTAAGTTTTGGCTGGATTTTTAAAAGTTTTTGTTATGTGTGGGATCTCATTACTTTTTCAAGTCCATTGCAAAATTATTTGTTAAAATATAATAATTTTATCAAAGTTGATTTAATTTCTATGGTATTACCAATTAACAATAGGATGTAAAATATCTAGTGGTACAAAGACTTGCTTTTTGTAAACAATGTAGTCAATTATTGTCAAGTAACTGTATTTACTTGTTGATTATATTCTTGTATAAGGCTTATATTGAAACCTTTATTTGGAAACCTTCCAGCAAACTTTTACAAATTTTTCTTTCAAAAGACCCTATATCACTATTACCTTGATGTCCATGTAAAATATGAACGTTGTAGCCCCACCCGTTTGGTCAGAATCGCGGGCCGATTGAAACTGACGAATATGACCGTAGCAGTAGCTAGCAGTAGCTAGCAGTAGTAGCTAACATCCTGAAAGGAATTTTGAGCATGTTTCAAGCCATTTTTTCACCTAGAAGGAATGCTTGTATCCCAACCAAATTTGGCATGTGTTGTCAGGTACCAAAATCCCCTCGATTTTGATAGTTTTCAAGTTCACGTCACGTTTCACGACGGCTGGGTGACACCTCAAAATCACCATAACTCTGCTTGCTGTATAAGGTGCCCGAGTGTGTAGCGCACCGCGGCTTGGCTGCGGCGCCCTAACGGGCACCTAGATAGGGAACATACACCAAGTCCAAATATTGACTCGGGTATATAGAATGAATAGAAAACCACTTAACAATACCATTGCCGCAATGTAGGCCTAAACCGATCCAAAGTAAACCATTTCAATTTCATTGTACTAAGTTGTACGTTTGTTATTTCCCGCATTTATTATTTCAAACAGCATGTGACATCACTATCTAGGTCGTCGCCAATGAATTTAAATAAGAAAACCTATCTACTAGCGGCCTAAGTAGGTTCTTTTATCTAAGTTCTTTGGTCGTCACATGCATGAGCTATAATAGTAACCGGCTAACCGCCTTGTAAATCCATGGTGCATGAATGAAATTAACAACCGCCTTCTAGATAACACATCTTAATTTACTGCATGGTCGCTAAACAGCTTGAGTTGCTATGACGATTGTTGTCACTTTCTTTTGTTTTGTGATTATTCGTTACGTGATTGGTTGATTGGCCATACCAGATTATGACGTATGCACCTGTTTTTCCCGCTAAAATTTTTGGTGCAACTTTCAGCTAATAGTACGGTATCTAAATAAAAACAGAAATCTATTGACGCATTCAGAAATAAGTCCTTATTGTAGTAGAATGATAAAATTAAGTCATGTATATTCCCTATTTTCTATAATGATAAACACTAGCCAACACGTACAAATACTGAATAAAACTTTAAATTTGAATTCTGTATTTAAGTTTGTGAAACTAGACTATATTAATTAATTGTAACACAAAAGTCAGTTTCCTTCATTATATTATATATAAATCAAATCTTTAAAACAGTTTTAACTTAAACAAAGTATTGTAAACTCATTGCAAATTTATAAAATAGAAAATAATTATAGGCAATTCCCAATTCCTGTTTAGTTGCATTGCAACACTTCAAGGTTAATATGCAAGATCAGCCAAGGAAGGGTGTTGCAAACTTTCAGCATACCTAGTAGTTTAACAGCTCTTGCAAAAATTGCACAGTTGCAAGATTTGTAATCATTGGTTTTTTTAGAGGTTTCTCAATAATTTCAAATGCACAGCTTCTAGGCTTAACATAATATACAGTAGAGTAGGTACATATATACAAAGTTACAAATTATCTCAATATCTTTAAGCAATGACGGCAAGAGAGTTGCCAGATTTATAAAATAGGGTCTACAAACAGAGTACCAATTAGTATTAGTTATGCTCTTTGATGGTTTATGACTATGAGAGCTACAAAATGCCATACTGATAGATAAGGATAGAGAATAGAGATGTGCAAAATTGGTGTTTCGACCAATAATGTAATGTAATGGGCCTTTCTCTGTTTTTACTTTGAATGTATGCCTGGTTGTCAAACCCAAGATTAGTCATGTCTAATCTTTGGTCAAACCATGGTCAAACACAGGTCAAACCACTGAACACATATTATGATAAAATTTTACAGTTAAATCTGCAAAGATATCCACCCTAAAAAAAAAAAATACAAAAAATACAAAAAATTCAAATTTTTACTTAATAAATTTCCCAAAAGGAAAAGAAAAATTGCTAAAATGCCCTCACTGTCACCGGGCCAACAACTAACAAAACTTTTGGAATTTTAGCTGGTTTCGTCTTGTAAAAAAATAAAAACTCTCATAATATTTATAACTGACAAAATATGTTGCAGACCTTCACTGAAGTGGATCTCATTTTTTTGAGGACCATTGAAGATGCAGAAGGTTGGCACCATGATGTGCATGAATACTTTTGATACCTTTAGAATGTTGATAACTATAACAGTTTGGCGTTCAGTGATGTGAAATGTTTGTAACATGGAAAGTGTACCATTAAACGTTCGGAAATCGCAAATTTTGTGTTACTTTTAACAATACGTACTGAACCACAAGGGTTTATGTGAAATTATTATTTATTAGACGAGGGAGCGCAGCGACAGTCTTACAATGGAACTCAAATGGGACTTCATTTGTGCCTGTGTCGTCTATCTTGAACTGTATCTTCTTAGGACAGTCGAACCACAGACCCAATTGCGCTGAAATTTTATACAACCTTCCTGGACAAGTTTTTTTTAGTGGATGCTGTTAACATTTTCAGAAAAATCTGTTATGATTCAAACTTCCAATACAAATTGTAATGCAACCAGGCCAAGCCCAAAAAAGAAAGCACACAAAGACATGAAAAAAGAAATATAACGATGGTGAAGAACCAATACCTTCTATCTGCCAAAAAGCAAATTGTTCAAGAGAGCATTAAAACTGATTTAAAAAAAGTAATAGACTGCAAAACCACTAAAAACTACAAAAACGGTTTATTATTAATATCGGATTTAAAAAATCCACCGGGAGGCAAGCGATATCCCACCCCGAACACCCCCTAAATCATCCCCTAAAATTGGAATAATTCATAGCTCTAACCCAAAATAGAATTTTTATTCAAATTAGTTATTGAAATTATGTTTTAATGTACTTTAACTCAATCGGCCTATTCTCATTTCCAAAACCACATTTTTTCAACCCCCATCCCTAATAGTTTATATTATTTTTACCTTGATTTCTAGCATTCACCAGTGAGGCACCTAATGAGTTATCAGCATGAAATTTGGCATGATGGTACATAATAATCTGAAAAATAATAATCCGCAAGGAGGCAAGCGATATTTCACCCCTACTGATCCCTACCACCCTTAACTTTGGGAAAAACGTTAGGTTGTATTTAATACATTTTGAATATTTCAATTGCTGTTTTAAAATTATGTGTCTATGTGTTATAGTCCACTCTACAAATCATTCATCAACCCAAAAGCCCAATTTTTTCACCCCCAAACCCTAATAATTATACTTTTAGTGACAAACAGTGTACCTATAGCAAGTTCCCAGCATGAAATTTGGCGTGGTGGTATATAAAAATATAAGAATTACCGTACTATTTTGTTGGGAGGCAAACAATATTTCACCCCTAGTGCCCTCTACCATCCCTTAAAATTGGAATTGGTACTAGAGGTTGTATTCTATACGTTATAGGCCTAATAATTAAAATTATCCAATAAAATTATGCTTAAGCATGTTTCGGTCCAATCAACCTAATTTCACATAATTTTTTCTACCCCCACCCCTAGTAGTAATTTTTCTTATCAACACTTACCAGCATAAAATTTGGCATGGTTGTAGATAAAAATTTAAGAATTACTATTCCCTTGGGAGGCAAACAATATTTCAACCCTAGTTCACCCCTTAAAATTGGAAAGAGTGTTCAATCATTTGTTGCATTCATGGGTGGATATCTGGAAGAATGTACTATTCAATTAAAAATCAAATTCAATAGTTGTTTTAATGCTTTATAATGTTTATCTTGAATTATCTGAAACTTTTGAATTTGAATTTGATTTTTAATTGAATACATTCTTCCAGCTAACCACCCATGCATGCAACAAATTATTGAAAACTCTCCAATTTTAAGGGATGAACTAGGGGTGAAATATTGTTTGCCTCCTAACGGAATAGTAATTCATTTATTTTTATCTACCACCATGCCAAATTTCATGCTGGTACCTTGTTATACACTGTTTGTCAATGTCACTAAAAGTATTTTAAGTAAGTTGGTAGTATTGGTCGACTTTAGAGCGGCATTTGACAAAGTTTGGAGAGGCAAACTGCTACAGAAAATGCACAAATTGAAAGTACCCGAAAACATATATAGGTGGGTAAAAACCTTTTTAAGTCAACGGTTTATACGAGTCAGATACAACAACAAGAGATCACGGTACAGACAAACAAAAGCAGGGGTGCCTCAAGGAGCAGTAATGAGCCCAATCCTTTTTATTATTTTAATCAATGACCTGGCAGAATACATACAAGCAAGGAGTAAAGTGAAACTGAAGATATTTGCAGATGATGTAGTTATGTGGTACTGTGGAGGGGATGCAGAAGAAATGGAGGAAGAGATGAATAAAGCACTGAAGGCGCTAGAAGAATGGTCAACACTGAACGGAATGATGGTGAACAAAGAAAAAACTGAACAAGGGTTTGCAGGGACAGTACTGAACAAGGAAAATAACCCCGCTTATCTTGGTATGATCATGGATCAAAAAATGACAGGAAAAGAACACATCGAAAAGATGTGTGCAGCAGGGAAGAGACGACTGAGGTTGATGAAGAGAGTTGCTGGTGTACAATGGGGGGCCAACGAGGATACCCTAAAAACTACATATAAAACATATGTGCGACCTCTCCTAGAGTATGGCAGTTCTCTACTTATAACGTCAACCAAAGGAGCCACAGATGCACTGGACAGGATACAAAATCAAGCTCTCAGAATAATCACGGGAGGTGTTAAATCAACCCCAATTGTTGCCATGGAAGCCAAAACTAACATACCACCCCTGGAGGCCAGAAGAAACAGTTCAGCAGTTTGCCTGCATGAGAAGCTGATAAGACTAGACCGGCTTGAATGGGACAGAGAACCCTATGAACATCTCAAGACACAAAAAACATTCATTACAGCAGTAAAAGAGGTGAAGGAAGGTCTCATCGGGCAATTGAAACACACAGAGAGAGAAAACATCCCCCTACCAAATATAAACATTGCCATACTAGACGTACTACATGAATTGACAGTGGATGGACTGGGCAAGACAAAGGCATCCTACATAGACGAGGAGTTGAGAAAACTAACAATAACTCACATACACAAGAACTACCCGGAAAAGGATTGGCTACACATTTACACGGATGGATCGGCTACCCCAGGTGAGGGACAAGCTGGGGCAGGCATATATTGCAGAGAGTTTGAGGAATCTCACCCTGCAGGGGAAAATGGTAGCTGCTTTGACGGAGAATTGACTGCTATTCTTAAAGCCCTGTACAAAGTTAAAGACTGCCGCAGTGATAAAATTGTAATTTTAACAGACTCAAAAGCAGCAATACAAGCCATAGTCAACAAGGAAGTGGCAGATTCTGCGGTAAGGCAGTGCAAATTACAAATCCTAAGACTGCACAATGCAAACAAGATAATTAAGCTACAATGGATACCATCACACTGCAATGTATATGGCAATGATAAAGCGGACTTCTTAGCTAAGAAAGGGAGCAAAATGCTACAACAGAGCAAACCGATAACTTACAGCTCAGTTAAAGCCCATGTAAATGCTGCAGTTTCTAAGAAAATTAGACAAGAATGGGTCAAAAAGGGACAAGACAAACCATGGCAGGTGTACACCACGCAGCCAAGTAAACCCAAAAGAATATATGATAGACGAACAGAAACAGCACAGTTCAGGTTGAAGACTCAACATGACCTTCTAGGGAAGCATCTGCACCGAATAGGCGTGTTTGAAACCAGTACCTGCAGATTATGCGGAAATGGTGAACATGACAGACGACATCTATATACCTGTGCCAGTCTGGCAAATGAGCGTGACGCAATGCCCAACGGCATGAAGAAGGAGGAAAGGGAGGCTCGTCTCTATTGGTTGACTAGATCAAGCATGATGGCATCATAGGCCAAATGTGGGCATATGAGAAGAAGAAGAGAAGAAGAAGAAGACTAAAAGTATAATTACTAGGGTTGGGGCAAAGCATTTAAAATGGTAAATTTGGAATAAGAAGTCCTAGAACAGATTTATATAGTAACAACATGAGCAGAATGCTGGCCAACAACAAAAACCTGGAACTCCTGTCAGCACTCAGTAGCTGTCAGTTGGCCATGTATAGTCTCCAGTGTTCTAGTTGGCGGTGGCAGATAGGAGGTATTGCCTCCATCAAGTTCTATGATTAGATAGAAGGTAGTACTATGATGTCTCTTTTGGAGATGTTTTAGCATTGTTAGATAAGAGTTATTACCACCAAAAAATTTGAAATAATTTTCTGTATCCATAGACACCCACAACTCATTTTGGCAGAAAATGGCAGATAGAAGGTATTGGTTCTTCACCATCGATAAGGAAGATAAGTTAAAGACCCATACAATGCTCCTTTTAACATGAGTGAACTAAAAAAGGCGCCGAGTAAGATACAAAATAAAATTTCACCAGCAGTTGACCTTGTGCACCCAGAGTTCCTTAAACATTTGGGAACAGTGGGCAGAGAGACCTTACTACAACTTTTTAATGCAGTCTGGGAAACAAACATGCCCGACCTATGGAGAAAGGCAGAGGTCATACCTCTTCTTAAGAAAGGGAAGGATGGTACAAAGATAGAGAGTTACAGACCCATCTCTTTTACATCAATGATGGCAAAATTAATGGAAATAATGGTTAACCACCGCTAACAATATACTTAGAAATTAGAATCAAACAATATCATAACTGAAGATCAAGCAGGATTCAGGAGGAACAGATCAACTGTGGACCAAGTAGCATACCTACAACACCCACACACAACAAGAAACTATCCACACTAGTAGTATACATCGACTTCAAATCAGCATTCGATCTAGTAGATCGGGATATTCTTATCAAGAAAATGAATGATGTACAAACACCAGATAATCTATACAAATGGTCAAGAAATTTCTTAAACCAACGGTATAGTATTAGAGTGGGATATAATAAAAAAAGATCAAGATTCAGAAAAATCAAGACAGATGTACCACAGGGAGCAGTGACAACTGACAAGTCCAACCTTCTTTCTTGTTTTCATCAATGATCTAGCCAAATATATCAGAGATAGAAGCAAGGTTGAAATAAAGATGTTTGCAGATGACGTAGTGCTATGGTCTATGGTACAGTGGGAGAGACATGGAGGAGATGGAGTCAAAAATGAATAAGGTATTATAAGCACTAGAATGTTGGACTAAAGAAAATGGAATGGAAGTAAACGAGGTAAAAACGGTGTATGATTACCACACAGCAGGACGAATAATACCAGGGTTTAAGTTAAAATATAAGGAATAAGGTTGCATTGCTATAGAAAGAATGACGAACCTGTATATCTAGGATTGAAAATGAACCAAAAAATGTCTATATCTAATCACAGGAAAAATAACCAATACTGGAAATAAAAGACTAAATCTAATGAAGAGAGTAGATGGAGTAACATGGGGAGCAAGCGAGGGCATCTTGGCAACAACATATAAAACGTATGTAAGGACCGGTTCTAGAGTATGGAAATGGTCTGATGATAAATGCACCTAAGTCATCCCTGGATAAGTTAAGGACGGTACAGTACAAAGCACTAAGGCTAATGACTGGTGGAGTTAAAACAACACCAATAGTGGCAATAGAAGTAATAGGCAAAGTGCCACCTCTGGAAGCTAGATGGGAAGTACTAGCTACAGGTTGTCTGTACGAAAAGCTTGTAAGAATGGATGAACCATACTGGAATAGCGAGCCACATGAGAATCTAAAAACACAAAGAACATTTATTACAGAAACAAAAAATATTCTAAGAATATTGGTTAAGAAAAAGTCTAGAACACAGACAAGACATTACAAAACCCAATATATACGTCGATCAGCTCTTGACATCTCGCAAAGATTGCACATAGAGGGTATAAATGGGAAAAAGGACAATCACCAGGAATTCAAATTCAAATTGACAACATACTCATATCTGTATCGAGAGTATCCAGAGAATGTGTGCTTGCACGTTTACACGGATGGATTGGCCACACCACGACAGGGCAATGCAGGGGCTGGAGTATACAGCAGGGAGTTTGAAGACTCAGTCCCTGCTGGAAGGAATGGTAGTAATTATGATGGTGAAGTAAAAGTAATAGATAGAGCCCTGGAAAAAATGGAAAAGTACCAAAATAGGAAAGTAGTTATTTTGATAGACTGTAAGGCTGCACCTGCAAAACAATATTACAATGCATATTAGGCATACTAATTAGTAATTACCTCGAATAATACCAAAAGTGAGAAACTAAAGGCTCCTAGCCCAATTATATTACAAAATAGTGTAACTTTGGTGTGAACAGAATCATAAAACATTGCGTCAGTCTCAAGGTCGTGTGACGTATTTTATATTGATAGTCGAACTGGTCGTCAAACTCGGGAGAAACGATCTACATAGCGGTGTCAACGCAAGCAAAGCCTTCTAGAGCTATGCACAGTCTGTAGTGCGCACGAGTGTGGAACTAGCAGCGAGTGTAGGGTAATAAATACCCAAACCCAAATTTAAAAAATAAAAATATTTATTAAATACCTGAACCGAACCAAAATTTCGGGTACCCGCACACCCCTACTAAAATATTAATGATGTAAGTCGAAACGATCCGTCACGTTGTAAGATGTAACATTACCAAGATGACCTGAGATGAACTTATATCGTGAAATAAATAAGAATACATTTTGAAAGTGGCGAGAAAAAATCGTTAAAAATAAACTGTAGTACTAGGTGTTGTTGGGGAATTTTATAAACACTTTGGCCAAAGGGTACAACTATAAAACTATCACCACTGAAAACAAATCCATCATTAAAGTACCAACATACCTACATGAATTAAATCCTAGATAATAAGCCCTAACTACGGTGTTTTTTTTTGTAGAAGTTGTGAGATGGTGCATTGTTTACAATGGCAATAAAATGCTACAAATAACTCCATGATGACTCCATCCTAGTAATTTACATTACCACTACTATTTCATTCCTTTAAAATATTGACCTATTCAAAATTTTGCAAGTTCTATTCTGGACTAGTTGCTTTGTTGATAAATGGCTTCAGGATCAAATTTAATAAATAAATTGGTTATAATGACATGTTATTAAATAAAATAATATTTAATCTCATTCATGTATATACAAAATGTAGGGATTAGGGAGGAGTTATCACAATTTTAAATAAAACCGTGAATTTGGCTACATTGATATTACCATTTTTGCACATCCCTAATGATGATGGGGCATGCTACACCTTTTTAGAGCCGAGTTTCATTGGTCCTGCAGCACCTCTTGTAGCCCTGCGAGCTTCCAATTCTTTCTGGCGTTGAAGTTTCTTCTCCTCCCTTCGTTTACGGGCCTCCTCTAATCGGTTAGTTGCTGTGGAAAAGCGGAAAACAATACAATTCAATGGTTGTGTGAAACCAAAAACAGAAATCTAGAATTATTAAAACAATGGTCTAAGTTTTTATCTTCAATACTACCACACATTTTATTTCTTGCATCAGATGGAAGGATTAATTCTGATTGGTGATTAACTGATTAGTGAATGTTGACCACTTTTCATTTTATCGCGCATTGAGAAAAACTTGCAACTCTAGCAATGATATAAATTATTTTAAGATTTAAAGATACCAATATAGTATCATAGCAAAATTGAGGAAAATTACAATATTGATAACATATTGATCGATCATATCGGAAATATCATCCACGTAACTATCATACTCAACACTTCAACCGTAATCAACTACTAGGTAATTTTGCAGGTGAAAAATTCACTATGAAGATGCAGTAGATTAACAGGTGAATGGACATAAGCTGTACAATAACATTTTATTAATCATCTAAACATCCAAAGCATCCATACCTCCTGTTTCTTCAAGTGGCTCCCATTCATTATCCTCCCAGCCAGACTGGCTTTTGGAAATACGATGTTCACCCTGCAATCAAGTATAAATAACAAATAAATAAATACAATAATAAGAATAATCATCATGATAACTCAGTTCCAACTACAGTATGTCGGGTTGAGTAGTAGTTTTCCACCATTATCTAGGGCATGAAACTGTAGATACTAAGCTTGCTAGACTTAGTGTTTCTTCCTCATCATCTAACTCCTTCCTCTCCACCAATTTACTCCACTCTCTTCTGTCCTCCCACAGCTTTACTCTTGCCGCATGCTCCTACACTTCATCTCGTTTTCCAACGCCTTCTTGAATAAATCTTTTCCATTTCTCTCTTGGCATTCCTACTTTTCTTTTCCCCTCCTCTGCCGCTTCAAATTGTCGTCTTGGAATTCTCTCCCTGCCCATCTTTTTCATATGTCCAAACCATCATAGACGTTCTCTTCCTAGTTTAAACCTCAATCTCTACAGTCCCAGTTCTTTTCTGATTACACTACTTCTTATCTTGTCCATCTTGGTAAATCCCTTGACACTTTTTAAGAACTTCATTTCTGCTGCTTCCAGCTGACTCTCTTCTTTTGCTCCCACTGCCCATGTTACTGCCCCATACATTAGTATAGGATCAAAATATGCCTTGTACAGCAAAAGTTTACATTTTTGTGGGAACAACTCATTCCAAATTAGCTTTCTCACCAATTGGTAAAACCTTTCTGCTTTTTGCACTCAAATTACACTTCCCTACCCACTTTTGCATCGTTTGTCAATATACATTTACTTTCCAAATATTTAAATTCTACTTTTTCTTCTAAGACTTCTCTACAGAGTACAATATTTTCCCAATCTCTAGGCCTGCCGTTTGTCTTTTTTGCATACGCAAACATTCACTCTTTTTCTGATTGATTTTCAGGAGGAACTCTGTAGTAACTTCATTCCATTTGTCCACCTTCTCCTGCACTTCTCTGGCACTCTTACCCAAAATCAACACATCGTCCGCAAATACTAACGTTCTTGTGTCCCTTCCATCTATATTTGGTTCCACTCTTCTAAGAATTTTGTCCGTACTTCGCATTTGTATAAATAAATAAATTCGTATTTTGAGTCTACCCACTAAGTCATATAACTGATTTTCAGTGGGGGACATTAAACCAAAGCCACCAAGCCAACCCTGTAGGCCTCGATGCAATCGACGAGTGAGCGATAACCAACCGAAAATCTATATTCTTAATAGGAAATATAGCAATCAGTGGTATAGACAGTGCAAACACCCACGGAACAACGCCAGAATCAACCAGGCCGATTCAGAACAACTTTGAGTTCATCATGTATTATTTATCATCATGCTAGGACGGCTCTAAAGTCACCGTTTGGCGTTTACCTATTCCTAAGACAGGAACTGATGGACTTAAGTCCAAATCAGAAGTTTAAAAACTAGGATTGTTGTTCGATATGAATTTGCATATCAATAATCAAGCATGTGCAATCGATTATCAATCGATTATCGATCGATTAATATCAATATTTTTTACATCAATCGATAATCGATAATCGAATAAAAATTAGGCCTATACTTTCTTGCATACCGACGCGGACCGTGGACCTTTTATGAGTGCATCTTTTTGTTCCTTCCATTTACTCAAAACAGGGTTTTTTCACGCTAGCAACGTCTTACAAAAGCGCACCCCCACCCCTCCCACGCGTTGCTGGCCGGCCCGACGAGAGCGTGCTAAGTAGTGTCAACAGATGCTACCCAGCTCGTGTGTTGTCTTTGTGAAGGTCGTGCTTTTCGGAAATCTTAGTTCTGTGAAGTTTCATTTCAGTTTTTATTGTGATTGTCGTTCATTTAATCATTCATTTAAGAGATATTATAAGCAACTACGTATTCAATGCTCCCATATTTATTACGGGACGAGATGAATAATATTTGACATTTCTTTGGAAGACATGTAATTTGTTTGAGAGAACTGATAAGATAATATTATTGTAGCGCTACGGAATGTAGTAAAGCGTTACCGAGTTGGCGCGGAGTGGGGAGAAATGCATCTCGATAAAATACTTGTTGAAATACTTGTTGATCTCGAGCGATGAACTACAATATCATCTGTGACACGGTGAGGTTGAGCAATCGTCGCCTGCAGCCGCCTAGCAACTCACGCACGCCATGCAAGTTGCGTTTTCGGACTTCGCGCCTTACCCGTGCTGCAGATCTCGCAGTGCACGTATTTTTCACGGAATAAAGCCATAAATGTCTTAACTGGAAATATTTTCTTTCTCGATTTAGTTAGTCGGGAAACACTCCCGTAGTTCGTGATTCGATTCCCGGTTGGGGCGGACTTTTTTAATTTCTGAATTAGTGATGACATCGGGTACCCGGAAACCGGTTCTGAACCGGTTCCTACTTTTCACACCGGTTCCGAAAACTGCCAGTAAAACAGTGAACTACTTACGAGAAAGGGATGGAGTGTGTCTAGTGGTTGCGCGCGCGCTCTGCTGTCACGTGACGCACAGGCACTAGTAGATCGGCAGCCGACATGAGAGACACGCGAGCGCGACATTCAAGTGGTGTTGATTTGATTCAGTGATTTGTTTTGATTGTTGACCTACAACATGAGTGACTCAAGTGCTAAAAGGGCAAATTCATCCTTTGTTTGGAACTTTTGTTCAAAATCGAAGGACAATAAAGTATGTACTAGTGTATTATTCTATTCTTATTTCTTGTATTGTATTTGTAGGCCTAAGTAGCCTACCTATCGTCGGCCTATTGTTTTATATACCGCCGTGTATTTTCTTCTTTAAGATTTTCTTATTTCTCGACTTGGTTAGTCGTCCTGATGGTCTAGTGGTTAAGACGCCTGCCTGGAATGCGGGAGATCTGTGGTTCGATTCCCGGTTGGGGCGGACTTTTTTAATTTCTGAATTGTAGTAAATAATAAGATTTTCTTAGTTAGGCACGCGCATGATTTGGCTAGGCCTACTTCTCACACGAATTTTGTTTTGTTTTTCTAGGTAAAATGTAATAAGTGTGGAGAATTAATTTCATACTCTGGTTCAACATCAGCTTTAGCAAAACACTTAAAAACTAAACACACTATAATTGACGACGATCCTGACGATCCACCACCCAAACAGATGACATTGACAAAACTTGGGTTTACCCCTGGTAGGCTTTGTGGAGCCAAAAGGCAAAAACCATAACAGATCTCACAGCTGATCTTGTAGCGCGTCATAACTTACCACTGCATCTTCCCGAGTGGGAAGGATTCCGAAATCCAATGTCATTGTAGAGCCTCAATACAAGCCCGTTTCATACGAAACAGTTAAAGAGGTTGTCAACCAGAAGGCTTCCGACATGAAGCAATGAAGGCTACCTAGCCGTGAATGCAAGTTATATCACAATTAAATTCCTGACTAAGACACCTGTATTGGGAACAATACTCCTGACTGACAAACACACAACTGATTATTTGTGTGAGAAACTATAAGACGTAATTGACGACTACAATCTTGATAAGAAAGTGACCGCAATTGTACATGATAATGCTGCAAACATTAAAAATGTGGCAAAGGTAATTAACAATGGTGTCGACATTGGCTGCGCCGCTTACTTACTTCAGCTGTGCATCCAAGAGTCGATGGGTGTTAACAAAACATTGAATCACCCTATCGCGAAAACAATTAGCGCAGCAAGTAGACTAGTAGGCCATTTCAGTCATAGTTCAACGGCAACAGCAGAGCTAAGTCGCCGCCAGAAAGCCATGACACCCGAAAAAGCCCCATTGAAAGTAATGCAACAATGTAAAACTCGATGGAACTCGATTTGTGATATGTTTTCGCGATTGTTGACGTTGAGGTGGCCTATTGTTGCCGTGTTAAGTGATGTAGCTTACACGAAGATTGCTGATGCCAGGACTCTCGATCTTAAAACTGAACAATGGGATCTAATACGCGATATAACTCTGATTCTTACAACGCTAAAAGTAGCCAACTCAATGTTATGCGGGGAAACATATGTATCTATCTCCATGGTCTACCCTGTCATGCACAATCTTTTATTGCATCTTATCAGAGACGATGAGGATAGTCCAACAATACAAGCGTTCAAAATATCTATGAGAAATGAAATAAATCGTAGATTCTTCGACGAGATTATAGATTACGCGGCACTAGCAACCGCCCTTGATCCCCGTTACAAAGACATGGAATGTTTTACGGAAGAACAAAAAGAAAATGTATTGTACCAATTAAAATCTCTTGTCTGTGACACTGAACCAGATGAACCTCTGCCTGCACAAGACATTGATATGCCCACAACTTCGTCATCAAAAAGTGATTTTTTATTGCTTATAAAAAACGCACTGTAGCAGAGAGCGGGACGATGTCAGCTGATAAGAAGTTGCAGAGGTAGGTTTAAAAATAATCTTACGAGACGAGCCCACTTTTTACGTCACACACTTATCAATCATTCTCCACGCGCTATCGACAGCAGAGCCGGCATGAGACCACAGCTGATCAGTTTGGCTAAGCATCAACACGATAACGGTTGCCTAGCAACGACTGGAACCAGTCCGCCAGTCCTCTCCTCTCTAGCGCAGCCTAGCGCTCTCTCTCTCTCTCTCTTCTCTCTCTCGCTTGGACCGCGCTCTCCCGAACTACACTATGATGTGGCCAGGAGAATGAAGTGGTCGACGTTCGTAAAAAGTGGGCACAACTTCTCGACTGTACTGTACTGTACAGGTTGTGTGGAGTGGACATTTTGTTGCAATAATTGGTTTAATTTCTAAGTTCAACAATCGCCCTTTTCTCCTCCGTGAAGTTACAGCAGAGTTGACGAAATAGAACTCGAGGGATCACCCCTAGATTGGTGGCGTGCCCATTCGTCTCGCTTCAACCGAATCTCAAAGCTTGCGCGGAGATACTTGGGGACTCCTGCCACATCCGTGGCGAGTGAACGCCACTTCTCGGCTGCAGGACGTGTCATCACAAAAAGCCGGTCGAAGTTAGCGCCGGAAAACTCAACCAATCTTTTAATGCTACACCACAACATGAAAGACGCGTAGACTGTAATGTAGAGAAATACAAATAACAAAATAAAATACCAATAATAAGTATTAAGTAGTAACGAACATCTGCTTTTTTTCAACAAAGTGTTATTTAAATTTGTATTTTGTAATAAATAATTGGTAATTAAAATTTTTAATTGCATTTCTTTTTGGTACGTAACTATGAATTAGCACCTTCTTTTCTCACAGATTGTGAAGTTATTCAACCATGCTAAGCCCATCCAACTCCAGATCGCACAATAGGCTACGCGTGTTCAAGTTCAAGGACGCACGCATTGTTTCAACTTTGAAGAATGATATTAAAACTTAAAAGGCACTTTTGAGTTTTGACCTGCTGATTGTTTTTTTTTTTTTTTTTACTACAATTTTTTAGTTTTTTAATTTCTTTTAAGAACCAGTTCTGAACCGGTTCCGGGGCGGAGGAACCGGTTCGGACTTTTTGGACCCAATGTCATCACTATTCTGAATTGTAGTAAGTAATGGAAATATTTTATAAAGTTCTGCAGAGCAAGCGGTTAATTACAAAATTTTGAACGGGCGAGCTATTCAATTATCGATTATATTACATCGATAATTGATACAGGAAATAATCGTATCGATCAATATATCGATTTTTGAATGGAAACCTTATTAAAAACTTCTGCCTATAGCGGGAATCAAACCCTGGACCTTCTGCATCGGAAGCAGAGACGCTAACCACAAGACCAACAAGCCACACAACAACAATAACAATAACAAAAATGGCATCATAATTAGCAAATTTTAGTAGACCTACATTACATGAGGTTTTATATACCGTATTTTCCCGATTGCAAGCCTACTTTTTTTACACATTTTTGCACATCTTATGAGTAGGTATTTAAATGCTACACTTTTTGTTAGATGAACTTTTAATCAGGGGTCGGCTTGCATTCGGTGTCGGCTTGCAATCGAGCAAATACAGTAGTTCAACTTTTAAATGAGTTTTATGAATTCAAGAGACACATATTTTGTTAATAAATCAAGAAACTAGTATTATACAGAAAAACACACTTTCATCAAAGAAAAAAAATAAGAAAAAATGGTTGATCTGGAAACAAAGTCAAGTGTAATAGGTACCATTGGTCTACTTGACACGCCTGTTAAGTCATCTTTGCCAGTGTCACCCCAGTTGTATGAGCTTATGGTCTTTGTGTTGGGATCATCCACTGGAACAAAGTCCCCAGCATTCCAACTTTCGGCAGCAGGGCTTCCCAAATCCTCGGTGGCACACGTTTCCTGAAATATACAACAACACATATTACGGGTTGGTTTTGCTTATGTTGATAGAATGCCAATCGGCTGCAGAATTGAGTGTTGGGTTATAATCCAACCTTCGAGGAAAGCTGCCAAATTTGAAATGTATAAGTAACATGAAATAACTGAGCGAGCGTCTCCACTTGACTCTTGTGGCTCGAATGTCTGTTTTTTTTTTGTTTGTTTTTGTTTTGTTTTGTTTTTTTCGTTTTTTTTTCTGTTACTGCTTCGATACAGGTCGCACCGTTTCTCTGATCGACCTGAAATTTTTTACACATGTACATACCACCTAGGCGGGTTGCTGTATAGTTTTTGAACAAAATCTGATCGTTGGTTATAAAAAATAAAAAAATAAAAAATAAAAAAATAAAAATGTTCCGATCGTTATGAAATTTTGCAGGGTCAATAAGTACAACATTCTCTCCTATTTTCCAAATTTTCAGCTAAATCGGTCAAGACCTTAAAGACTTATTGGTAATCATAATTCGAAAAATGAAGTTAAAAATGAAGGAGGCAGTGAAGATACAAAGATACACTTTAGAAGGCATGACGTGAATTAGTACAATGCAAAGATGTTGGAATAGTATATAGTGTACAATGTCAATATCCAGTTAGGCCTACACTGTGTGGTGGGCCTTATGGGAATGTCGTACTCGGGTCATGTTGCACGTACCGGTGCTCGCTCAACAACGCGTCCAACTGAGCGTTTTCCTAGTACAACATAACACAAACATGCAAGACGTTTCGACAATGTCAAGATCACTCCAAGAAAGTAAGATCATTATTCATTATTAAATATTAATATAGGGCTATTATTGTCATTATATTCCTTTTCTTGTTGCAACTAAAATTATTTGGATGAGCGAAGCGAAGATTCCATTCTACTACACTGGAGAAAAAATCCGGAATGTCTTTTTTTTTGTATTTTTGTGTGTAAACACGATTCCGGCTAAACCGGTACTCCAAATGCGATGACATTTTCTGGAGGCCTTCGAAATCTCTGAACTTAAAACTGCCACGTTTTTTAGCGCAACCGAAAAATTATTTCTCATGAAAATCCCTATTTTTCTATTTATTTTTAATTTTTAAAGAATTTCTTCGACTGCTTTATCAGATTGTAATGATTTTTTCACAGAACCTTACTTTTATGAATTAATATATTCGTGTGAAATTTGAGCGCAATTGAAAAATTATTTCCCATGATAATCACAATTTTACACTTTTTTTATTAAAAAATATTTCTTTGACTTATAACACCTACCGGTACATGCTTTATCCGATTGTAATGATTTTTTCACAGAACCTTAATTTTATAAATAAATATATTCGTGTGAAATTTGAGCGCAATCGAAAAATTATTGCTCATGAAAATCGCAATTTTACGATTTTTTTCTTTGATTTTTGAAAACTTTCTTCAACTTATATAACACCTACATGCTTTATCCGATTTCACAAAACCTTAATTTTATGAATTTATATATTCGTGTGAAATTTGAGCACAATCAAAAAACTATTTCTCATAAAAATCGCAATTTCACGCTTTAAAAAAAAAATTAGGCTCATCCAACAACGCGCCTGAAAAAGTGTTTGCGAAGCTTCCTTATATAGAAAAATATTAAACAACCTTTAGTCACTTGTTGCCAGTTCATAGCGCTATAAAAAAGTGTGTGTGGGGCTTCCAAGCCCCGAGTATTAAACTTATTAAACATGATAAAAATGTAAATGCAGGGATATGAAATCAAAATACCATAAATAATCCGAAGGAAAATTCCATAAAAATTATGCGTTTAAAAAAAACAACGATTTTAAAATTTAATGCTTTCTGTTGAGGAAAGTGGTGAATGTCTCACCGGCTCCTCCTCGAGGTTGCCCCACTCCTCTACGTCCCAGCCGTCCGTCCCCTTGGCTTCCGGCTTGAGTCGACCCGGAACAGGCGGACTCTTGGGCGCCATCTGACCGGTCATGTCACCCCAGTTCTCAGACTCCCAGGTCTCGTCGTAGTCCGACACGGAGTCGCCACCTTTACTCTCCTCCTGTTCCAGGGAGGTCATCGAGGTCACGCTAGAGGTGGTGGTAGAGATGCTGGAGCTGGATGGTTGTTCTGCAACATCGAAGGACACATCAAGTGCATCAGTCACTTTGCACTTTTAATAAAAAAACAAGGTGATTATAATTTACATATCATTTCGAAAAACGACATCACAC
Source organism: Sweltsa coloradensis (assembly GCA_024449915.1). NCBI lineage: Eukaryota > Metazoa > Arthropoda > Insecta > Plecoptera > Chloroperlidae > Sweltsa > Sweltsa coloradensis. The sequence continues at coordinate 147,224 of JAMZAV010000657.1, forward strand.
AAGTCCCAAGAGATGTTATCGTTTGTAGATTTCAGATATGACAACTACAGGCTGAGTTCCAGCTGAAACGCAAGAAGACTGCTTGGCACTGATATTACAGGGATCCTGTGCAACCTTGTATTGCCTCAATCTAAGAGTATGTTTTTACAATTTTTCAAAGAAAATTCATTGAGTTGAAGTCAAAAAGATAACACATTTTCATGTTAGATTATAGCAATGACACATGTATTTTTTTTTTATCAGTTCAGATCTTCACCTCTAACACCATTCTTTCCGTGCCATATCATTCAAAATAAACGATTGTTCATTGACTGTGGATACTTATTGTACAGTGCATAAATCTTATTCAAATTGAAATGATTGATCTTGCAAAACTTTACCTAGAGATCCTGGCTTACTAAGTGTCTTTATGGCAAGGGGTGTGATGGATTTCACAGTGTCTGACTGACTGCGGTAGAACTTGGCTGTGACTGCAGTTACTGCCCAGCCAGCCCATGTTGCAGCAGCATTTGACAAACTGGGAGTAGCAGTGTGGACATCGGCCTCTGAAAAACAACATAATATCAATCAAATTCAAACGCATTCAGTCTGGCTTACATGTATTCAAACTGTTTATATTTACCATGTGGCCTACTACTTACAATAAGTAGCTTCTGATTTTTGTTTGAAATTTAATTTTAAACTAGGCCAATATGTCAAGACAAATGCACATACCCATTGGTTCTCTAAGGCTGGGATCTTCAGATACCTTCTCCAGTTTACCAAGAAAGCCTTTAAGTGTACGGAATGCACTGTCTCTCACCGACTTCTCTGGATCTATCGTCAGCTGACAAACTGCTGGGAGAACTCGCATTGCCACTTCCGACAGCAAAAAGTATTGTTGGGTGGCAGCAAGGGCTAAGATACCTGCAAAGGAACCGCATTAACTCAATGCTCAGTACTTACTACTTATAATGACACATTCACCGACAGTGTTGGCTCGGGCACTAAGCGCTCGACTCTGATTCGGGAGGTCCCGGGTTCGAATCCCGTCGAGACCAGCAATCCTGACTGAAGGTTTTTTCCGAGGTTTTCCTCAGTCGTTAAGGCGAATGCAAGGGATTGAGGCCTCTTAAATAGCCCTCGGACATCCCTTCACAATTTCCTATCCGCACATACCTAGTTCACCTGAAGAGAGGCTAATTGCACCCTATAACAGGTTTCCCACAATAAAAATAAAAATTATGACACAGTCATATTTTGGTGATTTTGCTTCTCTTTATAAACTTTGTTGCAGTTAAAAATAACAGCTGACACAAAACAAGGAGAATAGCACAAACCCTTATGAAGCCACCGGAAAAGGGTTTTAATAATGTGTACTGTTAAGAAGATTATTAAACCGAGAATAGTCATGCCCAGTCTTTTTGGCCGCATTGATTTCCATAGACAAAACTACTTGACTTTTAATTATTGTAAGTTGTAACATATTTATTTAATAATGTTTGTTTGACATACTACAAGGTAAAAATAAATCTAATAGTCAGGGTGCAAATTGATGGGAGGAATGGGGGGATTTCACCCTCTGGTAATTTCATCCCTGGCTCTGTTTTACTGAAAGGTATCCCTGCCAGAGATGGCTAAATCCCCACCTCTGGATAACTAAATAAATAACTAAATAAATAAATAAAATATAACCAAGAAACTGAATGTGACAATGATTTTTGGTGAAGTTCGACGTGGACTGGACGTTCACTTCACAAAGCTATTTTGGAAAGGTAGATGAAGTTCTAGAGTACTTGCAAATATGTACTGTTAACATGAGCCGGTACGACTACTCTTGGGTTAACATTGTCCAGGGTTGAATATACAGAAGCAAAATATCTTTGAACATTTGCCAACTTTTTCTTGTGTAGTTCTTTTATGTATGTACAGTATCTATCTACCTATATTGGAATTGTGCATGGTAGGCCTATACAAGTTTTGGAATTCCATGGTACCTATTTCTCTTTACGGTCAGATGCACACGGTAACATTTGTGAATCATTTAGATATAGAGTAACAAGGATAAGAATGCAAAGACAAAATGTAAAACACGCTATAAATCAATGTACAGAGATAACAGAGTCTTGTCTGCTTATTTATCTGCCATCGATTCCAGTCAACTACCACCGGTTGCATGTTCATTGTTCACCCAAGCTTGATGCTACACTTTAGGCAATTGCTTCAGCTGTTCTTCTTCAGCTATACACCCAAGCAAGCATTTTCTGTGATAAAACATGACAAGTTGTTGCAACAAAACAGACCCAGCCGACAAAAGCCTAAATCCACTCAACCTCAACCAGTGAACCAAAAGTTAAGTTGAGTTAGGGTCTGCTGGTAGGCTACAATTTACTCATCTGTGTATATTGCACCAGCATCGGGGAGGTTCCAATCAACTTTAGATTGCTAACATTTTACTTACCAGCGTTTCGAGATGGTGGAAAAGAATCTCTCATTGCTCGTATGAATGCTGATATGAGAACTTTTTGTCTTATCTGTGGATGTAAATGCTGAGCAATTTTTCCTAAACATACTGTTGTATTTGTCCGTATGCCACCCTAAAAAGAGAGTGATTTTCCATTACTGGCATGAAAACATTAACATCCAACTAAATAGTAAATACTAGTATTATTATTAGTTCTATAAAAAAATGTAGGCCTATGTAAAAAATGAAATAGGTACGTAATTTTAAATTATCCTTTTACCCCCTCATGCACAAAGACTTGCGTCGGTAAAGTTGCGGACGCAAATATTGGTAAAGATGGCGGAATTGTCTCCGGCGATACTGTTTGGAGATCAATGGAAACAAAATGCAAGCAAAAACCAGTCCCAAATGACTTGAATAAATTATTCTAGCACTAAAAGAGAATTTCTAGATAGAAAACTATAATATTTTATTAAATTTTGTGTTTTGGGCAACCTGCAACGTATATAGTGGTCAAAAGTCGCAATATTTACCGTCCACTTTGGAGTAGCGGTAATGAGAGGCATTCCTATTCTGAGAGTCGCGGGTTCAAATTTCACTTGATTTTTATTAACTTTTTTTGCAATTTTTTACTAAATATTTCACGTTTCTTGCCTGCTTTACTGTATGTTGGTACAATAATTTAAGTTTAAATATTCATTTTCTGATACTGATGATGATTCTAACATTATTCCAAACATCATTTTGGTTGCTCGGTTATTTAAGACGAAACTGCTGTAAAGAATTCTCCAAAACCACAATGCAAAAGTTGTACCTCTCTCTTGTTCGGCCTCATTTAGATTATGAACCCATATTAAATCGCCAAAATTCATAATGTAGAACAGCAACAACAACAACAACAACAGTGTTTCATAAAACATCAATGCATAAAATGTAGCATTCGGTATCATAGAGTAGATTATGCACAACTTTGTAAAGATGCTAACCTAATAACATTAGAAAACCGAAGGAACTATACTGATACCTTTACAAAATTGTAAATAATTTAACAAACACTAGTTCAATTCTTGGCAAATTAAATTTTCATATACCTCCCAAACATACACGCCTTCATAAAACTTTTCAGCCAGCCCTAAGTCATCTCGACCTTCATAAAAATTCATGCATCAACAGATTGCAGCATTCATTTAATATGTTAAAACCTCTTGAAGGAACAGACATTGATCTCTACTCTCAAAATATTTTTAAATTTAAATCTGTGATCACTCAAGCTTTAGGATATTAACATTATAATTTACTCACTAGCTTATTTCCATTTGTCTCTTCTTTCATATCCATTTTTCTTTTCTTTTCTTTCAAGAATATCTCTTATTATTAATTTTCATTGTAAATAATGTTGATAGTTTCACATTTAAATTGCTAATTTCAAATATGTTTAAAGAGTTACATTTATTATTTTGTGTATATTGTATATTTTAATGTCTATTAGTATATGTTTTTTATCCATTATGCTATGATTTGCACTTGTGGAGTATATGTACTCTGTTGCAATATGCATTATAATAAATAAATAAATAAATAGTAAATAAATAAATAAATACAAAAAAAGGTGAGGGTCTACATTTGTGTCACATCCAGAGTAGCCACAACTTTACCGAAATATCTAGCGCAAGTCTGCTAACGCAACTACTTTTGTGCATACAGTTTTTATAGCCCTATGATTTAACATATGGATTTGCATAAGTCTGCCATTTTTAACGAGAAGCAACTTTGCGCCGGTAAATCTTTGTGCATGAGGGGGTGAATCCACAATAGTTCTCATCCTATTAGGAATATTCAATGAATATTATATAGTATTATAAATAGTATGGAATTTCTTAGGTTTGCATGGTTATTTTTAGGAATATTCTATTGATATTATATATAGTATTCTGTATTATAAATAGTATGGAATTTTAGGTTTTCGTGGTTATTTGCATGTGTTACCATCACGCGATATAATGTTTTAAAACAAATATTTAATTACTTATCTTCGACGTTTCAAAAGACTTGACTATCATTTTCAAGAAAGACATGGCATGGTCCGTGTAGTAGTTATTTATTTAAAAACGTTTCGTGTTAATTACATAGCACTTTTTCAAGACAAATACATTTTGAAAACAAAACTAATAACAAAAGAAAACCAAAATAATCTACTTTCCAATGTGTAACTAAAACATGGGTTAAACAGTTAAAACAATGAAACAATTTAGGCCTTTACTATCGACTAGTATGGATAGTACATCACAAAACATTAGAGATATACCAGTAGCTAGTAATGTTGGCCTTATGACTAGGAGCCAGAGTAGAGCTCTAGTAGACTTAAACGGTACACCTATTACTAACAACGCTAATTTAGAGGTCGTTTGTACTGGTCCAACTACTAGAAGAGTTGAGTAACCTGTAATAGTAGCCTAAATTGTTTCATTGATTTAAAATTTAAATGTTACCCCTGTAATCTGTATTGTTAAAGATTCCTTAAGACTTAATCCTTAAAATCAATATTTGCCCACCCCTCGTTTTGACACTGTTTTTCAGAGGACCAAAAATGTCACTACTCACCATGGTGGTATATATCTTTAGGTGATTTCACTTGCGTATCCAGCAATGCTATTTTTGTGGTCGCTTAATGCACGCAGTTCAGACGGAATCCGCCAGGATCGCGACGTGTCAGGTGGTAGTCACGTGACGAGAAAGTCGATAAAGAAGTTTTTCCAAACTTCTTTATCGACTCTAATACCTGATGGCGGTGTGTATGCACTTTATTGAAGGCCGTGCATTCAGATCCGTAGGCGGAACATTTGAATTTCCGAATTCGAGCCGTCTGATTGGTCCCCAAGGCCGCCATCTTGTAAGTTCTACGTCACGTGACTACAACCTGACATGTCGCGCATTCTGTCGGCGACCGTCTGCACCGCGTGCATTAAGCGACCACAGAATTCTGGCAGTGAAATCACCTAAAGATATATACCACCATGCTACTCACTATGTAGAAAAAATATACAGGTATCTGATCGAAACAATTTTAAAATGTATCAACCTAAAATGCATTAAGGTACAAGTCACAAATAAATAAATAAAATAAATTTGTGTTTAGAGTCTACCCTTTAACTGATTTTTAGTGGGGGACATTAAACCAAAGCGATCAAGCCAACTAAAAACAAACCAACAAACGTATTTAACTCAGATTTTGCTGTACTACACTCAAAACATACTATACCTACTGTACCCTACTAGTAGGGTTGCCAGATTAGTGAAACTCAAATACGGGACAGTACTTTGCGTAGTGATACTGGGGTCTGGGGCGAAGCCCCAGCCGCCGGAGGCGGAAAAATTTTTGGGTTGTGTTTTTTGGGGAAGGGCCTAAAACGCATTTGAGAGTAATTCAGTGAAAATTTTAAAGCAATATAGTGATTGAAATAGGGAGATAATCAGATAAGGAATGTACAGAAAAGTAAGTAGCTATATATAGGAACCAAAATTATTATCACTTTATTGATAGGCACATTTCATTGATGATCAGATCATTGATATTTATTGCTTCGTTACTATTGCAACGTTACCACCATCTTCATAGTCACTCATGTTTAATGTTGTTTATCACTGCCTCACTCACTGAGTTCGAATGCGTTTGTCACACGCACGCCGCGCCCGAGGTTAAGAATATCACGTTACGCCTAGAGACACTCGCTACAATGACTCACCGCGCTAATGATGCACTCGAATAACACCCACCACCTAACTGCAGGCAGCAGCGGCAGACTGATCAGGCACCAAGGCCGGCCGAGGGGAAGGGATTGATAACTATACGCCCGCGCGTATTGTTAAAAAGCGCACAGGGACTACTTTATTCTAAATACGTGATATACTGATCAATGGGTTAGAGCATACGGGACGCGGGAAACACCCATCAAATACGGGATTTCCCGGGTAATACGGGACACCTGGCAACCCTACCTACTAGTAATGTACATCATTTTCTCTTATATTCAGATTGTTTCTGTATTGGAATTAGCCTACCAATATTTCAAGTCCCAAGGCTATGTCTGAACGGATCTAGGTCCAGGATCAGGTCTGAGTGCAGGTCCAGATGAACGTACAGCATACAACAATACTAGCCTATAGTAGAGCTACCTGCCGGACAAAGTCAATACTACCTAAAGTTGGGTTAGGTGTGCATCCCCCCCAAATACAAAAATCTGTAAAAAAAAAAAACGGCAGCCAAGCTCTCCTTCCAAAGTCTGCGGCTGTGAATGCTGTGAGATATAGAAGTTGAGCCAAACATTTCATTCTTTCTCCCTAGTTTCGCATTGAAAAGAAGTAAGATCATTTTGCTTGTTGACGAGCGCCAAGCCAACCATTTTCGTGGTAAAAAAAGTAAAAATTTTAAACTCAAAATCATAAAAAAATTACTTGGCCATTGACTTTTTAGAGTTCTCATACCAAATACAATGGCCAAGTAATTTTTTTATGATTTTGAGTTTAAAATTTTTACTTTTTGTACCACGAAAATGGTTGGCTTGGTGCTCGTCAACAAGCAAAATGATCTTACTTCTTTTCAATGCAAAACTAGGGAGAAAGAATGAAATGCTTGGCTCAACTTCTATATCTCACAGCATTCACAGCCGCAGACTTTGGAAGGAGAGCTTGGCTGCCGTTTTTTTTTTTACAAATTTTTGTATTTGGGGGGGATATCACATCTTTTTGTTATTTGTTTCATATCAAGGCGTGAAATACTTGTAAAGGTGGATACAGTGCCTTTAAAACAGATTGTCTAGAAACAAAAGCTACCATCTTTTGTTTTTGTTTACAATCTGTAGTTGGCAATATACAATTTTTTTATTAAATTTCCTATAGTTAATGTCGTCTTGGGTTTTTGTGTGAATGATTTGTTGACCGGAGTATAACACATTGACGCATAATTTTAATCAGCAATTAAAATATTATAATTGTATTAAATACGACCTAACGTTTTTCCCAAAGTTAAGGGTGGTAGGGAACAGTGGGGGTGAAATATTGCTTGCCTCCTGGCGGATTATTATGTTTCATATTATTATGTAGCCTACCATCAAGCCAAATTTCATGCTGATAACTCATTCGGTGCCTTCATGGTGAATGCTGGAAATCAAGGTAAAAATAATATAAACTAGGAAAACGCTAAAGTCCCGCCGCGTTGATGGATGAGCGTTTTTTTGTAAGTTTTTTGTTTGCGTTTTGTGCGTTTGTTTGCACTTTTCCTTTGCAAGTGCTTTTTGAATGCATTGTAGGTGATTGTTGTCAAGTTTCTATTGTTATACTTGTTAATTATTGGTATTATAAACCTCAAAAAACTCATATTAAAACCTTTATTTCTGTGGATTTTGACTAACTTTTTCAACTTTTTCTTTCAAAAGGTACTACATCACCATAACCTTAATGTCCATGTGAAATCTGAACGTTGTAGCCCCACCCGTTTGGTCAGAATCGGCCCAAATGTGACGAAAATATCGTACTAAAAATTGAAAAACTGATATTAAAACCTTTATTTCTATGGATTCTAGCTAACTTTTTCTACTTTTTTTTTCAAAAGGTACTTCATCGACATAATCTTAATGTCCATGTGAAATATGCACGTTGTAGCCCCACCCGTTTGGTCAGAATCGGACCAAATGTGACGAAAATATCGCACTAAAAATCGGAAAAAATCGTAAAAGTACGATATTCATGAGAAATATTTCTTCGATTGTACCCAAAAGCAATACACCTCTAAGTTCAGAGAAAACGAAGGTCCCCTCAAAATTTCATCAAGATCGCTTATGCCGTTTGCCCGGAATCCTGCTAACAAACAGACAAAAATACAAACAAACAAAAAAAAAAAAAAAAAAAAACATTGGAGCTAAATTTTTTGGGGGTCAGTGAAATTGAAGTTTTCGCTTCGCTCGCTACGCTCATCCAACTACTGTATTAAGGATGGGGGTTGAAAAAATGTGGTTTAGGAAATGTGAATAGGCCGATTGGGTTAAAACACATTAAAACATAATTTACTAATTTGAATAAAAATTCAATTTTGGGTTAGAGCTATGAATTATTCCAATTTTAGGGGATGATTTAGGGGGTGTTGGGAATGGAATATCGCTTGCCTCTCGGCGGATTATTTTTCATATTAGTATGTACCATCATGCCAAATTTCATGCTGATAACTGATGGCTCATGGTGAATGCTGGAAATCAAGGTAAAAATAATATAAACTATAAGGAAGGGATGGGGGTTGAAAAAATGTGGTTTAGGAAATGAGAATAGACCAATTAAGTTAAAACACATTTGAACATAATTTTAATAACTTTTTTGATTAAAAATTCAATTTAGGGTTAGAGCTGTGAATTATTCCAATTTTAGGGGATGATTTGGGGGTGTTGGGGGTGGAATATTGCTTGCCTCTTGGCGGAAGTATGCGAGTCTGAAGTACATCTAAGTGTGGTCCAAATTTCATAGTTATATTATATAAGATGTACCGTTTTCTCTGTAGGCTCTTATTCCTCTCTGTCAGAATCCAACCACCCACCCAGCCGGCCGGAAGATTTTCGTCGATTTTTACGCACTTTTTTAACACAGAACGGGTTATCGGATCGGGCTGATTTGTTTTTTGGTATGTCATGGACCACATATCAGGTCATATACTGAGTTTCAAGATTGTAAATCTTTCGGGACGGCGTGTGCAGATAGCTGAAAACCCCCCAACTTGGGTAGGAGTAAACAGGGTCGAGTTATCATCGCCTACTAGCAGTCGCGTGCGCTTGGCTGCGGGCGAACGACCGTCACCCTAGATTCGAGGAACCTTTCCAAAGTATTTGGATAATAAAAACTATTAATGCATTCAGTAAAAACAAATAAAATACAATACAAGAACAAAAATGAAATGTCTACCTACATTTAAATATGCATTCATTTATTGATTCGCTCTTTGTCGCCGTCAGCCATTTTGAACTGGACCTAAAACGAGTGTACACTTTCGATTGCTCGGTCCATTTGCCGTTTTGGACCAAGCATGGACCTAGACCTAGAGTTTGCAGACAGTACTTCCTACGTCATTGACCGAGAATTAGTACATTCTAATGTTAGACGTGGACATGAATTTGGATCTATAGACCTAGACATGGAATCTAATTCAGACACCATAAAAGTGCCCAACCATCTTTCCAGTAGCTATAAGTAAGCGCAATTAATCACAGATTAATTTGCAAGTGTCTTGGCAAAGCAGGAGTTTGATTTAAGTTAGGGATGCACATCGATACTTTTTTCAATATTGATTATCAAAATGGTTAAGTTATTATCGAATCGATATTATATTTATCGATAATCTCGATATCACCAACAAAGCCTGTTCCGACCTATAAGTGGAACCTCAAGTGTGGCAAGTGTAAGTCAAAATAATACGATCGCGTTTCGTTTGCTGCCTCGCTGTCTTCGATGTCATGTGTTTGGAATTCCGTTATCGACTGATAGCTCATTTCCAAACTTAAATCTTGATTGTGACACCATCAGCCTAGCCAGTGCATGGCACAACGTGAGATAATCTCAGTCTTTAGAGTTTGGTTCGTGCCACTATTGACCAATTATTTGATATTTCGATAATTAATAACAATTTTTGGTAATCGATTATCGAAATTATATCAATTATTGATTATGGATCGATAATATCGATTATTTTGTGCATCCCTAATTTAAGTAGCAAATTTTTAGGACGTATGAATGTCTAGGGCGATTAAATGTGTCACCCTAATTTGCACTATCATTCATAACCTTAATTTGTCAAACCAAATGATGTTGGAACTAGGGATGCATATTGATACTTTTTTCATTGTCGATTATCAATATGGTAATGTCTCATTATCGAATCAATATTACGTATCGATAATATCGATATCACCAACAAAGCCTGTTCCGACCTATAAGTGAAACCTCAAGTGTGGCAAGTGTAAGTCAAAACAATACAATCGCATTCTGTTTGCTGCCTCGCTGTCTTCGATGTCATGTGTTTGGCTTCCGTTATCGACTGATAGCTCATTTCCAAACATAAATGTCTCTATTTATTTTTATTTATTATTTATTTAACGTCTATCCTATTCAGTTATAAAAACTGATTTACAAAGGAGGACAACAAAATAAATCTAATTACATAGATGCAGAAACTACAATAAACTACATTTAAGTACCGGTACATATTTGAAATATTAGCATTACAACAACAATGCATTTAAACACAACAATTTTGCTAACAAATGAAAATAATATAAAATGTATTTAAGTAATGAAACAAATATAAAAAAGGATGAGGAATGAAAAGAAAAGGGAAAAAAGGGAAAAAAGGAAGAAAAAGGAAAAATAGAAAGAGGGGGAAAAAAACATTGAAAAAGAAAAATGAAAATGTTGTGTGTGACACCATCAGCCAAGCCAGTGCATGGCACATTCGTGAGATAATCTCCGTCTTTCGAGCTTGGTTGGTGCCACTATCAACCAATTATTTAATATTTCGATAATTGATATTGAATTTTAGTACTTATCGATTATCAAAACTATATTCATTATTGATTATTGATTGATAATATCAATTATTGTGTGCATCCCTAGTTGGAACAAGTGTAGTGATATAATTAGCATTACAACAACAATGCATTTAAACACAACAATTTTGCTAACAAATGAAAATAATATAAAATGTATTTAAGTAATGAAACAAATATAAAAAAGGATGGGGAATGAAAAGAAAAGGGAAAAAAGGGGAAAAAAAGGGGGGAAAATAAAAAAAGGAAGGAAAAAGGAAAAATAGAAAGAGGGGGAAAAAAAACATTGAAAAAGAAAAATGAAAATGTCGTGTGTGACACCATCAGCCAAGCCAGTGCATGGCACATTCGTGAGATAATCTCCGTCTTTCGAGCTTGGTTGGTGCCACTATATCAACCAATTATTTAATATTTCGATAATTGATATTGAATTTTAGTACTTATCGATTTTCAAAATTATATTCATTATTGATTATTGATTGATAATATCAATTATTGTGTGCATCCCTAGTTGGAACAAGTGTAGTGATATAATATACTATATGGGAAAATACATTAAGTTATAAATTTTCTTGTTACTGTTTAAGTCTTCAACCTTTTATGACTAACATACTTACTTGATCATCTTTAGACTGAAGCCTTGCAAAATGCCTCAACACTTCCACATTCAAATTGTTGTAGTTAAGCTTTGGGGCTAGGTGTATCACAGACTGAAAACCAAAACCAGAAAATAATTTGTGAGAGTGCGTAGTTAGCTTCACATGCCATGTTCGGCACACAACAGCACAGAGGAAGTAAGTTAAATACTTGTACAAACCTTGACTGTTTGTTCTCTTATTGTATGGTTGGTGTCAAAGAAGCCATGAGCAATTTGAGGGTAAATTTGATCATTAACGGTATCTGCTTTTAAATGACCTGTAAAACAAACAAAATCATACAGATTTTGTTAGACAAAGAAATTAAATTAAGCATTGATACCGCTTCCGATATTTAATTTTGATCAAAAAGAATGTTTACTCTCAAATTAATAGCATCAAAATGGATCATCTGTATGTTTGGTGATGGACTCGTATGTGTGTAAAATGTAATGCATAATACGGAATGAACAAATAATAATCATAATAATAAAAATAATCATAACTCAGTTCCAGCTATGTCAGGTTGAGTGGTGGTTTTCCACCATTATCTAGGGCATGAAACTGTAGATAGTACTAAGCTTGCCAGATAAATAAATAAACAAATAATAATTAATTATTATTATTATTATTGATTCATAGCAGTTGTCGAAAAAGTTTGCCCCGACTGTCACAACAAATAGCAGTTTCGTAAAGGTTTGTTCTGTGGTCCCGGTAGCTTAATTGGTATAGCTATGGCACGTTAAGCCGGAGGTTCTGGGTTCGAACCCCAGTCGGGGCAAACTTTTTCGACAACTGCTATGAATCAATAACTATGTCCTTAAAGCGGGCTTATGCTTAAAAACCTAATATTAATATCTAATAATTAATACCTAATAATAATGTGAGGGCCTGTTTCGCACCCCTCACATAGTTTCCTTTGGTTTATTGTTTTGGAGACGGTTACAGGCTAGCGGAGAGTGAGTGGACACTTGGCCGCAGAGTAGCTAATTTCCGGTCTAGATTTTTGTTGGTTTAGGGGGATGCGTCTTGAGAACGCAACGGCCCTCCTAGTCCAACGGATTTCGGTAAATTTTGTAATTTTATGCTTCTGGGCTATTGGTTAAAACATTTGAATTTTGAAACCCAACCAATGGCCTAGAAGGAGGTCCAACGGACCTGAGGGAGGACAGGGAAACAGAGGTGGAAGACGGGGAGAGGGTTGCCGACCATCGCTGATTGCGGATGTGTGTCTGGTGATCGAGTGTATACAAAGTTGTAGTAGGCCTACAGGGGAGAAGTGAACGTCTGCTTTATTTGCCAAGTTATTTGTTTTTTCACCGAGTGTGGACGTGTTCAATATCTGTAGCAAAGTGAGGAGTTGCCTAGCTGCGTGGATGCGATCCGACGCCAACCTTCAACCCCGACGCTGGTCAACACCCCCCCCCCTTTTTCGTTCTACAGCCAGCGCGCATCGTATAATCTGCGTGTTGGTCATTTATTGTGTATATATTATCTTTTATTATCATTTTCTGTAATTATAATTAATCGTATTATGTTGTGTTGTGTACCGCCGTCCACGTCACTCTGGTGAGTTGAATAAACCTGTATTTCTTTATAGTAATTATCTACTTTTCAATTCATGTCACCCCTCCCTCAGACAAAGAACCCACTCCCCCGAGAACCCACTTGTTTCAACCCACTCTGTATGCTTGCATGTCAGGTTCGGTCCGTCACAATAATAATAATAATAATAATAATAATAATAATAATAATAATAATAATAATAATAATAATCATAACTCAGTTCCAACTATGTCGGGTTGAGTGGTGGTTTTCCACCATTATCTAGGGCATGAAACTGTAGATACTAAGATTGCCAGACTCGGTGTTTCTTCCTCATCATCTGACTCCTTCCTCTCCATCAATTTACTCCACTCTCTTCTGTCCTCCCACAGCTTTACTCTTGTCACATGCTCCCACACTTCATCCCGTTTTCCAATGTCTTCTTGAATAAATCTTTCCCATTTCTCTCTTGGCCTTCCTACTCTTCTTTTCCCCTCCTCTGCCGCTTCAAATTCTCGTCTTGAAATCCTATCTCTTCCCACCCTTTTCATATGTCCAAACCATCTTAGACGTTCTCTTCCTGGCTTAAACCTCAATCTCTCCAGTCCCAGTTCTTTTCTGATTATATTACTTCTTATCTTGTCCATCTTTGTAACTCCCTTAACACTTCTTAAAAACTTAATTTCTGCTGCTTCCAACTGACTCTCTTCCTTTGTTCCCACTGCACATGTTACTGCCCCATATGTAAGAATTGGTACAAAATATGCCTTGTACAACAAAATTTTACATATTTGTGGGAACAACTCATTCCAGAGTAGGTTTCTCACCGATTGGTAAAACCCTTCTGCTTTTTGCACTCAAATGACACTACCCTACCCACTTTTGCATCATTTGTCAATATACTTCCCAAATATTTAAATTTTTCTTTTTCTTCTAAGACTTTTCCACAGAGTACAATATTTTCCCGGTCTCTAGGCCTGCCCTTTGTCTTCTGTTGCATACGCAAACATTCACTCTTTTTCAGATTGATTTTTAGATTAAAATCTGTAGTAACTTCATTCCATCTGTCCACCTTCTTCTGCACTTCTCTGGCACTCTCACCCCAAATCAACACATCGTCCGCAAACACTAATGTTCTTGTGTCCCTTCCATCTGTATTTGGTTCCACTCTTCTTATAATTTCGTCCATTACAACAGTAAAGAGTGTTGGAGATAACACACTACCTTGTCTCAAGCCCTCATTCACTTAGAACCACTCTGACCTACCCATATCTGTCTGTACGCAACTTTCACTCCTTTGATACGTACTTTGTATCCTGTCTATTAAACCTCTTCCCACTCCTTTTATCTCTAGACACTCCCATACTTTCTCTCTGGGCATAATAATAATAATAATAATATAGTAATAAAAATAATAATAATAATAATAATAATAATAATAATAATAATAATAATAATAATAATAATAATAATAATAATAATAATAATAATATGAATATAAGGTTTTTAAACATAAGCCCGCTTCAAGGACATAGTTATTCGATTCATAACAGTTGTCGTACAAGTTTTCCCCGACTGGGGTTCGAACCTAGAACCTCCGGCTTAACGTGCCATAGCTCTACCAATTGAACCACCGGGACAACAGAACAAACCTTTACTTTACTGCTAGTTGTTGTGACTGTTGGCTTCCATGACATAAATCCAACTGAAGACTGCAATGTAGCTGTCAAATCTGAAAGATCACATGGATAAATCCAATCACATCTCATCTCCCATGAGTTGGGTAGTACTGAATAGGCCTATAAGGTTTTTAAGCATAAGCCTGGTTTAAGGACATAGCTATTGATTCATAGCAGTTGTCGTAAAAGTTTCCCCCTGGGGTTAACCCAACCGGCCGGCAGAAGACTGCAATTCTGTTGGATTTATGTCATGGAAGTCAACAGTCACAACAACTAGCAGTTTCGTAAAGGTTTGTTCTGTTGTCCCGATGGCTCAATTGGTAGAACTATGGCACGTTAAGCCGGAGGTTCTGGGTACGAACCCCATTCGGGGCAAACTTTTACGACAACTGCTATGAATCAATAACTATGTCCTTAAAGCGGGCTTATGCTTAAAAACCTTATGTTCACACTACCCAACTCATGGGAGATGAGATGTGATTGGATTTATTCACTTGATCTTTCAGATTTGACAGCTACATTGCAATTGCAGTCTTCTGTTGGATTTATGTCATGGAAGTCAACAGTCACAGCAACTAGCAGTTTAGTAAAGGTTTATACTGTTGTCCTGGTGGCTTAATTGGTAGAGCTAAGGCACGTTAAGCCGAAGGTTCTGGGTTCGAACACCAGTTGGGGCAAACTTTTACAACTGCTATGAATCAATAATAATAATAATAATAATAATAATAATAATAATAATAAAACGGACACAGCAGAAAGAAAACATCATCTACAAACTATATTATAAAATGACTTATTTTAGTTAGAGTTCAGACAAAGTAATAATGTATGTAATATAGGTACACATGGAAGTACTACTTGACTTAAGTCCGTACAACATGTTAGCTCCGGTTTTGACCGAGTTTGTATGAAATACATCCAATAAAATAATAATAATGGATAATAATAAAGGATTGTACCGGGGCAAACTTTGCCGCCTAGATTTTCAAATTGTATCACTGAAAAAGGATCAGTCTCTCCGAATTTTTTTGTTTTGAATTCGAGATTATTTTATTAAAATCATAATATTGTTTAATCATGTTTCCATTCCATCAGACTAATGAGTTTGCCTAAGTGAAGTAATTATAAAGCCTTTAGCACCCAGAATAATGTTTATATAATCTCCGGAAATAACTCACTTCACCTTGTCCCAATAGAGGACAGGCAAACAGCCTTTTAGTATTTAATTTTCCCCTAGTAACAGCCTTGATTTTCCATTCTAATAAGCTTTAAACAGTTGTAATGCTTTCTTAATAAATGTCAGTCACGTGGTGATTTAATTCTCTTATCAGAACTCTTTATATTTCATTGTATTGTGTTAATTAGCCTTTTCAATTATATCAATGTTAGTCAATGTTTTTACTATCACTAGTAGGTGAGAGCGAGCGAGCTGTTTTTCAAACGAAGGTGTACTGTGATTGGGCCGTTCAAAGGGAAGCTTAAAAACAAAAGAAGAACGGATTTTGCCACGCGCAGTTTTGCGTTTTGTGAAACGAGGCAGGCTAGGAAGGGAAGGACCGGCATAGGGCGAAGTCAGCCGGGGAGTGGCCTCTGATAATATCCCATAAAATAAGTGTTTTTGCGGGCGTAGAGGTGTTAGAATAGCACCACCCGATAGTGTAAAGTGTTATGATCATTTTGATCTATAAAGTTTGATATATCTCGCTCGTTGATGACCGAGAAATAAAATAGATTATATTTTGGTGCGATAGCGTCTCCAATTTAACCTAGGCCAGTCAACAAAAACATGCACCAATAGGGAATATTCCACTTTCTATTTTATAGTTTATTTTAATTCTTATATAATATGTCTTAATAGTCACTGCACTTATTTTATTTAAAAAAATGTATTTTGTGTAATTTAAACAAGAAGTAAATTGGACCCTCAGTTTGCGCGCCAAAAACGAGCGTGCGCCATCTTTGGACGGTATTACGTCATAACTGTGTTGAGTCAAGGCCAATTAGAAACTAAATGTACGTATATTTGTGCATATTTACATACAGACGGCGGTGCTCGCCCATCCGCTCAACAACAAACACAACTCCACAGCCACTTAAACGATGTACATTTTCACAGAATTTTCTTTTTCTTTTTTCGTATGTGACAGGAGATTTCGCGAGATCATTGTGATAAAGAATTACGAGCATTTTGTCTTGAATTTTTGCACAGCCTAGGACTATCATGCTATTCTTTATCTACAATAGGCTTTAATTAGTCATCAAAGTAAGGTTTTTGTGCGGGATGTGTGTCAGAACACGGATGTGCAGGCCTAGGGTTGGCAAGCTAAGCCTAGGGCATGTCAAGTGAGTAATTTTAGTATTCACATACCAAGGACTATATCCTACAGGAACGATTGGCCTAGACTGTTGTATTATGAATAATTTTCTACGCCTAGGCCTAGACCTAGGACTGTTTCAGTTTTGTTTTTTGATTGCAATGTCAACATTTCTCGTTTTCTGGCTAGGCGTTCAATGTAAAATGTCCGCCATCTGTTTACATTACTGTAGGCTATGCTAGGCGCTGCTTTGTTTGAAACACCGCCGTCTGGATGTATGTATGTATGTGTATCCAGAAGGCGTTGGTTCAACACAGTTCTGACGTCATAGCCGTTTTTGCCGCTCTTAGAATATTTTTAAAAAATGCTGTTTTTAAAACGGCTATAAATTATTGGATTATTATTTCACGGAAAACAAAGTACATATTTGCTATCAGAACTAAATACTTCTTCTAAAAAATCTATTTGTACAGTCTTTGACGGAAGTGGAACAACACACGACTGACGGAAAGAAGTATGCATATCGGGGATATTACCTCATTAATTTTTCCTTTTAGAGGCTATAAGCTAAAAATATTGAACATAAAATAAGCTACGAAAAACGCTTCATCATCTTCTAGCAAACCCTGAACAACATAGTATATAGTGGATGATTTCAAAGTAGTAAGTTGACATAATTTCTTCTATGACCTACATTGAAAGTTTATTCTAAAAGTCTACATGACTTGGAGCATTACGAATTATGATAATAAGATCCTGCACATGGTCTGTGAAAGCCAAGGCATATTTACCTATAAAGTGTTCTAATTGTTGTAAAAGGCGAATTCTTGTTGCTCTGTCATTGGAAGCAAACAGCTTAACTACACAAGGAACTATTTTCTTCTGATATTCTGCTTCATCCAAGAGACGACCTAGCTAAAAAATAAAACATTTAATTCAAATTAGCCTTTGGCTTCATGATTCAATGATAAACTGAAATTGCTGAAGAATAAATGTCACACTATGTAAGAAAAAACATGGGAATCAAATCATGCTTTTGTTTATCCAAGAATCATATTGTTTCTAAGGTGTGTAAGTGCATTAGACTGTACACAAACACTGCATTCATTCACAAACTCGGGCTACACAAACGCCCTGTAGGTCTAGGTACCCTTAAACCAGGGTACCAGTAATACCCTACAACCAGGAACTAATTGGATGAGCAAAGCGAAGACTTTAATTTCACTGACCCCTCAAAAAATTTAGCTCCAATTTTTTTTTTTTTTTAATTTTTGTCTGTTTGTTCGCTCTTTACCGGGCAAACGGCATATGCGATCTTGATGAAAATTGGAGGGGACCTTTGAAATCTCTGAACTTAGACCTGCCACGTTTTTGGGTACAATCGAAGAAATATTTCTCATGAATATCGTACTTTACGATTTTTTTTTTTGCAATATTTTCATGACATTTTGGCCGATTCTGACCAAACGAGTGGGGCTACAATGCTCATATTTTACATGTACATTAAGGTAATGGTGATGTATTGCTTCTAGAAAGAAAATTTGGAAAAGCTAGCCAGAATCCACAGAATAAAGGTTTTAATATGTGTTTTTTGAGGTTTATAATAACAATTAACAAGTAACAATAGAGACTTGACAACAATCACCTACAATGTATTAAAAAAGCACTTGCAAAGGTAAAGTAGTCCCACGCAAACTAAAAACTTACAAAAAAAAACTTACAAAAAAGCTCATCCATCAACGTGACTAAAAAAAGCGTTCGCGAAGCGGCCTCGTAGTAAGTCAGAGAAATTTTGTTAGCTTCCAATGTTGCCACTAAACGGCGGTACTATGCTAGTAGCAGTATTATATTATTATGTACATTTAATTTCTTATTTTATTCTTAATTCTTTCTATTTTATTCTTGAACCGGACCCTTACAAAAATATAAAATATTTAAGCTAGCGTTTCCATTTGACTCTGCCGGAAAATTTAGTCACTGTTTTTTTTTTTTTTTGTTTGTTTGTTTGTTTGTTTTTTTGTTTGTATGTCTCGCCATAACGTTCGAACGGAGGCTCGGATCGAGTTGAAATTTTGACCATCCGCAACCTTCGTTCTCGATTGAATGCCATTAGTTTTGTGGCAAAATCGTTCAAAAAGTTAAAAAGTTACATTAAAGTTAATCGAAAGTTTTTTTTTCAAACTAAACGGCGACAAAATCTGAGATAGCCAAATCATTTAGAATGTCCGTCCGGTCACGAATATGTTAATTTTATTTTGATCCGATAAGTAGTGTAGATGGAAATTACATTATAACAAAAGTAACGTTGCCATGGCAACGAAAAGACGCGCGAAGTTTCTAATGCACTGCCACCTAGAAGTAATCAAAATACTTTCGAGGAAGCAGTCTATTATTTGTCAACAGTTTAAATAGTTTTCCCAAGGAGTCAAGGTCCTCTAGATGGCGGTGGATTTCATCCACAAAGTAAAGGTTTACTTACACACGGGTTTACCCAAATACCTCTGAGGCAATAATAAATAATATTGGAAACATGGCCCTGTGGACAGCGAACGTCGCAAATTTTAAAATTTTAAAAAAATGTGCAATGTGGGTCTAGCTATAGCACGTGCTCGCTTATCAACGCGTCCAACTGAGCGTTTCCTAGTACCGGAACACATAAATCACTAAAATTGTGTGTAAATTTATTTTAAGACTTGTATCACTGAATGAAATGGTGAGGGAAATGGTTTTGACTTTTTTGCTGGGAACCATGTAAAACAGTTACAGTACTCGAGCACTTTTGGTCCGTAATAGAATAGTGACCGCTATTTCGCAGCAATGCTAAGTACGCTTTATATTACGGGAAAATCGAAGGGGGGGGGGACGTAGCAATAGTGTGATTTATAATTTTGAGCACAAATTTATGTGTTACTGGACACACACAAGGTTAACAGTGCTTATGTTTGGATATCTAAGACAGAAAGTTAGATGACAGTTCCACTGTGGATCAAAACTAGGTCTCCTGCTTACTGGACGATTACTTGGACCATTAAGCTAATCTGTTGTATAATAACTACCGGTATGTAATTGTGTTATGGTTAGTAGACCAATATTAGCAAACCAAAAACTCTTGGACAACTAAATGAAAGCAAGTTAACATGTAGGCTTACTGCAGCATATTTAGAATTTAAGTAGCCAATTGCAATGCTAGCCAACATTTTCTAAACAGCTGTAATTTGTAAATAAACCGGTACCTAAGCTTTGATGGATTGATGAAGGGTTTTATACCCTCATTCATGCAATTGACTAGATCGAGATGAGAATCAATGGTAAGCTTTGCTGTACTTTAGGCCTAATAGTAATACTACTAGGAAACACTCAGTTGGACGCGTTGATAAGCGTGCTATAGTGCTATAGCTAGACCCACATTGCACATTTTTTAAATTTTAAAATTTGCGACATTTGCTGTCCACGGGGCCATGTTTGTAAATAAACCGGTACCTAAACTTTGATGGATTGATGAAGGGTTTTATACCCTCATTCATGCAATTGCCTAGATCGAGATGACCATCAATGGTAAGCTTTGCTGTACCTCAGGCCTAATAGTAATACTACTAGGAAACACTCAGTTGGACCCGTTGATAAGCGTGCTATAGTGCTATAGCTAGACCCACATTGCACATTTTTTTAATTTTAAAATTTGCGACGTTTGCTGTCCACGGGCCATGTTTCCAATATTATTTATTATTGCCAAGGTATTTGGGTGAACCTTTACTTTGTGCATAAAATCCACCGCCATCTAGAGGACCTTGACCTTGCAAAAACTATTTTAACTCTTTGGTTACAAATAATACACTGCTTCCTTGATAGTATTTTGATTACTTCTAGGTGGCAGTGCACAGTGCACCTCGTGCGACTTTTCGTTGCCATGGTAACGTTACTTTTGTTATAATGTAATTTCCATCCACACTACTTATCGGATCAAAATGAAATAAACATATTCATGACCGGATGGACATTCTAAATGATTTGGCCACCTCAGATTTTGTCGCCGTTTAGTTTTTAAAAAAACGTTCGATTAACTTTAATGTAACTTTGTAACTTTGTAACTTTTTGAACGATTTTGCCACAAAACTAATGACATTCAATCCAGATTGAAGCTTGCGGATAGTCCAAATTTCAACTCGATCCGAGCCTCCGTTCGAACGTTATGGCGAGACATACAAACTCGTTGCCATTGTAACGTTGCGTAAATTGCAATCAATGGACTCATCAAACTATTGAATCGAATACCTGGCCTTATCGTCAAAGTTTTTGCAGACGACTTTGTCATCTTCTTCACAGGAAAATGTCCGGTTGGACTGGAGCAAAAAATGGGCCTCGCCATGACGATAGCTGCAGGCTGGATCAAAGTGCACGGCTTTAAGATAAACTGCAGCAAAACCATCTGCACCTACTTCACGATGAGTCACAATCCCTTCAAGTTCAACATCACTCTTGATGGCGAACAGATTAAACAGACAGATGAGATGAAGTACCTTGGCGTGACTCTCGACAAAAAAATGACCGGCAAGATCCACTTTGAAAAGGCTGCAGAGAAGGGCCAAAAACGACTACGACTCCTTCAAAGGGTAGCCGGTGTGTCCTGGGGCGCAAAACTAGACACTCTGGCGCTGACCTACAAAACGTACATCAGACCAGCCATTGAGTACGGCACCGAAGTCTTTCCTGCCGCCGCCGCAACGCACGCCAGCCATGTCGACAGAGTCCAAAATCGAGCCCTTCGCCTCATAACGGGAGCAGTGAAAACCACCCCAATTATCGCCATGGAGTGGTTCAGCCAAATTGAGCCTCTACAGCTAAGAAGAGAGCAGCGCGCTGTCCAACTGCACGAAAAACTGGCGCGCCTAAACCCCGACAAATGGCTCAACTACCCAACCTCAAAAGTCAAGGCGCACACTAACTTTGCTGAAACAGTCCACCAACTGAAGAGTAAAAGCTGTCCTATCCTCCTAGAAGCACCACGTGCACCACTTGACGTACCACTCCCAGAGCTTCTGCCGGACAAGTCCAATCAGCTTGCCCCGGGGACCAAAATTGACGGCATCGAGAAGAAAGATGACCATGACCATAAAGAACTGAAAGAGCTTGCCGAGAAGCACCTGAAGAAGCACTTTCCTCTTCAAGAGTGGGTGCACATCTTCACAGACGGCTCCTATGACTCGGCTACAAACAGAACAGGTTACGGCATCCACTGCATCTTCTTTAAAGAAGCCACTCCAATGGGAGCTGGCGAAACATACTTCGACGCTGAGGTCGCAGCCATTGCCAGGGCGGCCGAAAAAATCGCCGAGACCCCCGCCTTCCCCCTCAACAAGACAAAATTTGTGATCCTAAGCGACAGCGTCTCAGCCATCCAATTTGTCTCTCAAGCAGCGAACCTCCATCCTAAATCGCTGCTTTTCAAAAACTCCCTTGTCGGCATCCGACAGCAAAACAAACTATTAGAGACTCAATGGATCCCCAGCCACTGCAAGATCAAGGGGAATGAAAAGGTAGACTTCTTGGCCAAAAGTGCCACAAAAGCACCGCAACCACCAGCAGCGCCTCTCTCCTACCAAAATGTCAAAACTAAGATCAAGTCAACCACAAAAAGGATCTTCAGAAACACCACAGAAGAGACTTCACGACTAAAGAACTGGTGGACCGAGATCAAAAAAGGGCCAGACAAAGACTGGTCGAGGAAGACGGCCACCGCCCATTTCCGGCTTGTAACCGGTCACGACGTCTTGCAGCACCACCTGCACCGCTTCAACATTACAAACGAACCGGCCACCTGCAAACTTTGTAATTTAGAAGATCAAGACAGAGCGCATCTCTTCAGATGCGCCGCCCTCAAGAATGACATTGACTCCCTGCCCGATGACCTGAGCAGGATAGAAAAGGAGGCAGTCTTATATTGGATAGCAAGACAGAAGAATGGCTGAAGAGGCCAACTTTGCACAAGAAAAAAAAAAAAAAAAAAAAAAATTGTAACGTTACTTTTGTTATGTAATTTCCATCTACACTACTTATCGGATCAAAACAAAATTAACATATTCGTGACCAGACGAACATTCTAAATGATTTGGCCACCTCAGATTTTGTCACCGTTTAGTTTGAAAAAAAAAAACTTTCGATTAACTTTAAACTTTAATGTAACTTTTTAACTTTTTGAACGATTTTGCCACACAACTAATGGCATTCAATCGAGAACAAAGCTTGCGGATGGTCCAAATTTCAACTCGATCCGAGCCTCCGTTCGAACGTTACGGCGAGACATACAAAAAAAAAAAAAAAAAAACTGACTATTTTTTCCGGCAGAGTCAAATGGAAACGCTCGCTTCGCTCGCTTAACTACCATAATACAACTTTGGTAATTATTGGTAGGCCTATTGTGATCTTGCACAGAAAATTAACTAAAAACTAAAATGTGTCACAAATGCACAATGCACCACCACTCATAAATTATTAGCAACTTGTGATAAATGAATAATAATTTTAATATAAAACAAGAATTATGTGTTGCCAATACACAATGATATTGGCATTGTAAGGTTCCATAAATTACAAGACAAATATTCACCATGTAGGCCCTAACTCACAACAAAACCAATTTGCACTAATTATTTTTTAAAACATAAAAAATAAATATCAACTTCTGTTATTCTGCCAAAATGAAGTTCAAAGTTCAATCTTACCCTCTGTCAACCACTACCAACATAACAAAGAGCTATGGTGCAATATGCATCTTTCTTACAATCTGTGCTTACAACATGGCGAGCGCCTATTACAACAACATCAAATAGATCGCTTATAAAAACAACCACAAATAACATTAATCCACAACACTCATTATTCCACAAGAATGAAGAAAGTAATTAGTTTTGACTAATTAATTAGGTACATAACAACTTAAATTACACAACATCAAATTTTCAGTTAATTTTCTGCGCGAGATCACGATATCGAAAATTACTAGGGATGTGCGAACGTTTGAAATTCGAACTTGAACTCGTAGGCCTACTCAAAAAAAGTTTGAACTAAGTTCAAGTGAAAAAAAGTTTAAATTTCCCCCAAAAAAAGTGTGTGGGGTCCTTTCCAGAAGTTCTTCTTCTTCTTCTTCTCATATGCCCAAATTTGGCCTATGATGCCATCATGCTTGATCTAGTCAACCAATAGAGACGAGCCTCCCTTTCCTCCTTCTTCATGCCGTTGGGCATTGCGTCACGCTCATTTGCCAGACTGGCACAGGTATATAGATGTCGTCTGTCATGTTCACCATTTCCGCATAATCTGCAGGTACTGGTTTCAAACACGCCTATTCGGTGCAGATGCTTCCCTAGAAGGTCATGTTGAGTCTTCAACCTGAACTGTGCTGTTTCTGTTCGTCTATCATATATTCTTTTGGGTTTACTTGGCTGCGTGGTGTACACCTGCCATGGTTTGTCTTGTCCCTTTTTGACCCATTCTTGTCTAATTTTCTTAGAAACTGCAGCATTTACATGGGCTTTAACTGAGCTGTAAGTTATCGGTTTGCTCTGTTGTAGCATTTTGCTCCCTTTCTTAGCTAAGAAGTCCGCTTTATCATTGCCATATACATTGCAGTGTGATGGTATCCATTGTAGCTTAATTATCTTGTTTGCATTGTGCAGTCTTAGGATTTGTAATTTGCACTGCCTTACCGCAGAATCTGCCACTTCCTTGTTGACTATGGCTTGTATTGCTGCTTTTGAGTCTGAAGAGCTGAGAAGTTAGGCCTACATAATTTCTTAGTGAAGGTGCTGGTCCAGACTTATCAGTATCACTATTTTTACCTTAAGCCTACTATAACAGCTGTTTGATATCCTTTTAAGTTCGGTTCAAGCTAGTTTCAGGTGTAGTTCTAAATTTCATAGAAGTTCGATGGACAACCCCTCTGAAAGTTCGAGTTCGGTTCAAAATTAAAAATCCAGGTTCGCACAGCCCTAATAAATACAATCTGTTTAAAATTTTAATAGACACAATTGGACTTCTCTGTGTCTCCTCGGGTCCAGACACTGGAACCCTCTTGCCCTGTCTGCATGTGCAGGGAGGGGGAGGGGGGGGGGACCCCATCCTGTATCAGTATTTTATACAATATGCTCTAACAGTTCAAATCAAATAAAGTACTTTTCTTTAAGGGTCCGTCGGTTTGCAAATGAGTTGGGAATTCTTAGTAGAGAAGTAGCAATGTGGTTAAAGTACCTTAAACATTGGAGCTAAAACTGCTGACCCTGCATCGCCATACTCAAATGCTGTTACTAGTTGTGGTAAGATCTTCTGCCTACAAACATTGTCCGGAAAGTTATCCAACTGTGCTGTTATTGAACTGAAAAACTTATTTTTCTCATTCTTGTCTTTAATCTGGATCTCTTCCAGGAATAGCAACGTATCCACAAGATCATTCTTGAAATAACCACCAGGTTTCCGACACCGAGTGATAATATCTGCTGGATTTGGACGTGAGCTAGGGTTGGCACCAACCAACTCACAGTAAACTGCACCGATTTGCTTTGGAATCTGTGGAACAGAAATAAATTCTGAAATTGTATGGTCAGACTAACAGCAAAGTAATTCGAGTTAATAAGTAATTATTTTATAACTGCAAACATTATGCTATGTTAAAACCAAAGTCTGCAATTATGATAATGATAGGGTTGCCGTTCGATGTGAAAATCGTGATCGATAATCGGAGGCATCGAATCGATTATCATATCGAAATATATCGATATCATAGACCCAAATCGATTATCATATCAAATTCCAAATTGAGCCTAGGAAGCAGAAAAAACGCAAATTGTAACACTAATACAAGAGATCATTAAGGATTAGAATGTTTAAATAAAATTGAGGGCTGAATTTCAATTACACAGCCTATATTTAATACGTCTTGACTGCATCGGGTGTCACTGTTTACGTGTTCCAACAGTACGGCATCTAGCGAGCGAGAGATAGTGGCGAGATCTCATCGACATTCCAGCTCACAGCCTTATCCCTCCAAACTCCTCGTCTCGTTCTTGATAATAAAAAAACTGCCACACTTGACTCATCTTGTTAGGCAGCGTCAGAAGTAATGCAAATATCTTCTTTGGGTTTGGGACGGAAGAAACATCACGAATTCAATATAATTGGGCAGACTGACGCTAGAGAAGTTCACCCCACAACACGTCGAGCCGTACTGAACTGAATACACGCATCGGGCCGGGCGATGTTTCGTATCGCCTTGTATCGCGCTGCGAGCGCATGCGCACTGCGGCGGTGGCGTGGCATTATACTTGAGCAGCGATTGGCTACTCCGACAACCAATCGCACGTTGATACGACAGCGCGGCATTTTTAAGCATGGTAAACCGCGAAAACATCGATGTCACTATTTAAATCGATAATCATATCAATATATATCAAAATACTTGAATCGATTATCATATCATATTACTGATATCGATATCGATCGATATTCGATTATCGACGGCCAACCTAATAATGAGTAATGACTAATTGTTCATAATAATTGTTCAAGTCATTTGGTAGGGTCTACACTAAAAAGTAGGCTAAATACTTAGTATTTGTGTAACATTCATATAAACTGACTAGAAGCATGCTTCAATGAATAATCACATCCTTATTGGCAACTTACATTTTCTAAGTCTTTGAGGGCTGACTGTTGTGGCAAAGGACCATTGAATGCTTCCCATATTAAACATCCCAAACCCCACATGTCTGTGGAACTGAAAGAAACAAAATAATAGGCTATACTAATATTATAATACATAATTATGCAATAGGTAGCCTATATCAATTAGGAATGACATGGCAGAATCGAATAATCGATTCCGGATCGATTCCTGTCAGCATCGATTCCAAATTGGAGGAATGGATAACTCACTAGACAGTTTAAGATTTAATTAAACCAAGTTTAAACATTCGTGTGTCGTGTTTTGGGGCGTGTTTTAGTATTTTCTATTACCTACCGTATTGGACCGAATATAGCACGATCTCGAATATAACACAACCCCTAATTTTTCGGAATCATTTCAAGAAAAAAGAAAAATCAAAGAAAATTAAAATGAAAAAAAGAATTTGTATTTATTTTATTTTTAGATCTTTTATATTTTTATTTATGTATTTACGGGTGAAATTTTTTTTATTTACAATACAATGAATGAATAGCCAAAAGATCCACTCTTACAAGTTACAACAAAAAATTTTGAACAATGTTCGGGCCTAGTCCTATGTTTTTTAACAACCACACATAGGCCAACCACAGTTCACCAGTCTGAAGGATCGATTCGGAATCGATTCCCCAAAAAAAACTTTTTAATTGTACGCGCAGTTATTTTGGTGGTAATCTGTGGTACGCGGTATTTTTCTGCGGAGCTTGTGAAGACGTCACCCGCCTGCCTTACGTCACGTGTTCGGCTGGCGTCGAGTGGGTGGGCGGGGCGATGCGCGGGAGTTTATTGCGGGTTACCTATGTTCAGGCGCTATTTCAAATGAAAGAGAGCGTAAATAATGCAAGTGCTGTTTTTGAGATAGTATTTTCGGAAAAACATCACGCTATATTCGGTTCGATACGGTATATACCGACGACCGTAACATCAATCAATCCACAAAATAGATTATTTTGACTGCCGCACGCACTTCTATAATAATATGCATTGTTTAACTTGTTTGTCATATGAATGAACATAATAGGCCTATAGCTTAACATTCTATGCAGGTATATATATATGGGTCATTGTCCAGATTAGGGACAAAACAAAGATGAAAAAAATGATTTTAAAGATTTTTTAAATTACATCTTTTGCACATTTACAGGTTCTCCTAATATTGATTAAGTAGGCCTAACTCCTTATGCTAGCAGAGATCAAAAATGTGTTTTAAGGATTTCTGAGGCCTTTGAAAATCTCTTCCTGCCACAGAGTTTATGCATGGAGAATTGCAGTGCAATAATAAAAACCAAATATTTATACAAAATAATAGAATTCTAGTTAAGCGAGCGAAGCGAGCGTTTCCATTTACTCTGCCGGAAAAAATAGTCACTGGTTTTGTTTTTTTTTTTTTTTTTTTTTGTTTTTTTGTTTTTTTTTTGTATGTCTCGCGATAACGTTCGAACGGAGGCTCGGATCGAGTTGAAATTTTCACCATCCGCAAGCTTTGTTCTCGATTGAATGCCATTAGTTTTGTGGCAAAATCGTTCAAAAAGTTAAAAAGTTACATTAAAGTTAATCGAAAGTTTTTTTTTCAAACTCAACGGCGACAAAATCTGAGATAGCCAAATCATTTAGAATGTCCGTGCGGTCACGAATATGTTAATGTTATTTTGATCCGATAAGTAGTGTAGATGGAAATTACATTATAACAAAAGTAACGTTGCCATGGCAACGAAAAGACGCGCGAAGTTTCTAATGCACTGCCACCTAGAAGTAATCAAAATACTTTCGAGAAAGCAGTCTATTAATTGTCAACAAAGAGTTTAAATATTTTTCCCCAATGAGTCAAGGTCCTCTAGATGGCGGTGGATTTTATCCACAAAGTAAAGATTTACATACGGGTTTACCCAAATACCTTGGCAATAATAAATAATACTGGAAACGCGAACGTCGTAAATTGAAAATTTATAAAAATGTGCAATGTGGGTCTAGCTATAGCACGTGCTCGCTTATCAACGCGTCCAACTGAGCGTTTCCTAGTAATAAAGAATAAGGTACAATATAAATTGGGACAGCTATCAGATTCTGTTAACATGTAAAAACACCAAAATATCAGCTCCGTGGACAAAATCAACTCCATGGTCCTGCTTTGAGTTTGACTATGGAGTGCCATGGAGCTGATGACCACGGAGCTGATGAATGTGTGCATATTGCAATAAACAACATCTCAATTTTGAGGCTATGAAAATGTGCTTTTAAAGATAAGTTCTTCACTCAATGGCATAGTTTAAAATACACCTTCATTTAATGTTTTTAATTAATCTCTACAATCTAATGATGTCATGGAGTTGATGATGAATAAATATTAAAGGCCTATACACTCACCCATTTATCCAGATGTTTTGAGATGTAAAACACTATTCAACTTTCACAGTTCATGGAGCACCATATGTAAATTGCTAAATTCATAATGGCAGCTATTGGGCAATAAAGTTAAACATAGATGGCAGTCGTGTAGTTTCAAAATCCTCACGAAAATAGTTCCAGCCTAAACCACCAGAGGGCTTGTCGTCTCGTTTTCTTCCCCAATACCTTTACTTCCACTTCCTGTTTGGACTGACCTGCCACCTGGTGGGTTTTATCGCAACTTAAAGGCATGGCTATGGAGCTGTTACACTCCATGGGTGACCAACATTTTCTTGCTTTAAAAGTCATTAAATATTTATTCGTTTGACCTAATAACTTATTTAAAGTACGTAACAAGTATGTAAGTATGAATGAAGAGGCACCCTGGCCAAGCAACAGAAGGGGCAGCTTTTCTCTTGTTGCCAAGGGTCCTGGTTCGAATCCAGGGTGAGTCATGGATGTTTTGTCTCCCGAGCACTAGAGTTGGGAGGGAAGCCCCCTTACTGGTTGTGCTGACGGTGTGGCTCAGTATGAATGGTGTTTGAAGTAACCTTGCTGATGATGACAACATGCATGCAGAATTTGCTTCTTGCGTGGCCCTACCACAGGTTTGGTTATGTGTTGTGAGTTTTGTTTGCATGTAGTTAGCTGATTTTTAGTGGCCACTATCTGCCTGATGAGTCCCAGAAGGACGAAACGCGTCGTGGATTAAGGTAACAACTTTAAATTAGCTGCAGTTGTCATCAGCAGGTGAAAAGTTTTGTCGCCCCCAGCCCTTCAGGCTGGGATTTATGTTCTCTTTGCTTTCCCAACCTGTCAACCCTTCTCCAATCTAGGTAACAAGTATATTATTTCAAACTTATTTGGGTATATGATTATTATATTAACACATGACATCATTATTAAAATTATAAAAGAGCTTGGAGAAATGCTACTGGGGACAGGCATGGAGCTGTTGTTCAAGGCTTTAACTATCAGTTTTAGTCATTATAAAATTATATATTCATATGTTCTATTATATGGTCAAATAGTACCTAGGCCATATACATTATTATTTGTTGTAAGTGAGTAAAAATAAAACTCAAAATAATAATTTTGGAGCATAATATTAGCCGAGGACACAATTTGTCCCTAATCTGGAGAACGACCCATAAAACAACAAAAATGAAATGAAAACTTATATAGGCCTAAATTATTGAAATGAGAAAAGTTACCATTTAGTGATGAGCCTCAGTTTACTGTTGTCAGTTTTCTCAGGTGGGTCGTACTTCTCTAGTGATGGTAGGATTTTGATGGGCAGGCCTAACCCGTCAGCCGTCCCCGCCACATATTCTACGCCGCCTAGCTTCCACTCTCCAGCAGCATTCACAAACACAGACGATAAGCACACATTGTTGTGGCGGAGGTTTCCATCGTTGTTCAGGAAGCTTAGCGCCCTCTAGAAATAGAAAATACATGTTCTGATAGTGAGTAATCAAAATTAGCAGTATGGCAACTTTTTCTATCAGAAGCTATCGTTAGTATGATGACTGATGAGCCCAGAAAAATAGTTTGATAAAAATTGCTAACTAGTAATAAGCATTTATTTCCACTAATTAGTAATTAGTAATTACTAATTAGTGTAATTAAATGCCAAAATAGTGTTTTTAGTTTTATGTTTATTTTAGCCATTTACCTACTAATATTTAAGCATTTGGCTTGAAGTTTTCCTACACTTTGTCAAACACAAACATTCAAAATAGAGGGAATAGCTAACTAGGGTATACCGGTATATAAATGTGCACAGAAATAACAGAGATAGTGTTTTATTGCCGTAGATGGTGGAGAAACGTGAAAATTCTAATGCTTCAGAATAACAAGATAAAATTGGTGTCAAACTATGTGTCGTTCAAATCGTTTCATAGTAATATGTTCAATTTTCATTTATTTTGGACAACACAAATAACAATAGTTACAGGTTTCAACAGTTTTCACCGTGTAGTCCATTTTAGTTGTACACAATTATTAAACTTAATGAAGTTTACACAATAGTATATGTATAAATACTATACATACAGTACATCTACTAATAACAAAATACACTACTAATAATACAAAATACACTACACTAACAAATAAACATCTTTCATTACATTGTCTCTCATATTAGGTAATATAAAGGCTAACTACCAAAAGCCAATGATACAGTGCAAGTTTACAATATTACATTGTTAATTAACTTGGATAAAGAGAAATGAATAAGAACATTAATTTCCAAATTTCAAATATTGTAACATTTAACAACCAACTGATTGAAAATTATGGTAGGTCAGTTGATGTGATAAAGTCATTTACACTGTAGTAAGCTTTTAGTAATAAAAATTTTGTCAGCTCATTTTTAAATTTAATGTATTGAGGTATATCTTTGATTTCTTTTGGAACAAGGTTGTAGAGAATTTTATTTATATAATCAGAGTTTTTTCTGGCCAAGGTTTGTAGAACATTGGCTAAGATGGAGATCATTTTTTTGCCTTGTGTTGTGAGTATGTACATTCGCATTAACTGCAAGGATTTGGATGTTTTTCTTAATGCTTAAGACTGATTTAAGAATGTAAAGACATGGAACTGTAAGAAATGTTCAGAGCAATAAAGTAAGGTTTACAATGCTCCATTTGCCCAAGGGAATATAATGCTCTAATTGCTCGTTTTTGTACAATGAAAACTTTATCAATGTGAGTTGACATTCCCCAAAATTCTATCCCATATCTTAGATGTGATTCAAATAGAGAAAAGTAGCATACTTTAGCAGTTGATACATTGCTTATATGTTTGATGCTTTTAATTGCAAAACAAGCAGAGCTGAGTTTTTTTATCAGTATCTTAATGTGAGCATGCCATGTTAAGTTTTTATCTATTGTTAGACCTAGAAAGTTTGTTTGTTCAACTGAGTTTACAACTGATTTGTCATTTGAATTTGCTAGGCAATGTATGAAGTTTAGTGATTTCTTTTTTTGAATTGAATGGAACTGGATAAAGTTAGTTTTTAGAGAATTAAGCAATAGTTTGTTCATTGTAAACCATTCAATAGACTCAGTAAGTCTTTTTTCTCCCTTTTCTTTGAGTAAAACTGTATTCGCAGCCGTTACGCTAGTAGTAAAGTCATCAGCAAACAACTCGGCATCATCAATATTGTCAGGTAGGTCGTTAATAGAGATAATGAAGAATAGGGGCCCAAGGATCGATCCTTGTGGAACTCCACAAATAACCTTTTCAAATTCTGATTTAATGTTTGTAAATTTGTTGTTCTTAAGATCAGTCAGTACTACGCATTGTAGTCGGTCGGTCAGGTAAGATGTTAAGAGTTTCAATGCATTCCCACGTATACCATAGTACTCTAACTTGTCCAGCAGTATTTTGTGATCAACACAATCAAACGCTTTTGTTAGATCACAAAATATGCCCAATGTTGGTATGTTTGAGTCGACTGCTTCAACAATAGTTTTTAGAAATCTACTAATTGTGTCACTTGTTGATTTGCCTCGTCTAAAGCCATTTTGTCTCTCTGTTATGATATTATTTTCATCGAAGAATGCGATCATTCGATTGAATATCAAAGTTTCTAATATTTTTGAGGCAGCTGGAAGGATGGATATAGGTCTATAGTTACTTGCAATGAGTTTACTTCCTTTTTTAAATATTGGTATAATTTTGGATATTTTTAATGCCTTGGGAAAGACACCATCTTCAAAGCAAGTATTGAAAATGTCGGATAAAGGTTCAGCTAGTTCATTTATACATTTTTTATAAACTATAATCGACAAATCATCAATAGTACCTGCATAGTGCTTTGGCTTTAATTTAAGTACAATATCTTTTATTTCTTTAGGGTTTGTTTCATACAAATATAGGGAGTTAATTGGGCTTTTGTTTGACTTTGATAAGTAAGTTTGGAAATTATGATTTGGATTATTTGGATAATTTCTGGTACTTATATTATTTGTCAGGTAAGATGCTTCACTCGTAAAATATTTATTCAATGTTGTGGCTACTACGTTGGGATCTTTAATTAATGTATTATTGTTGAGAAGAGTTATATTATCATTAGGCTTTTTTGGCTTACGATTTATTTCTTCATTTATTATTTTCCAAATTGATTTTGACTTATTGTCTGAAGTTGATATGGTTTCTCTTATTTGGTTACTTTTTGCATTTTTAAGAACTCTTTTGTAAATTTTTAAATATGATTTTATATAAGTTTTTAGGAATGGCTCATTTGGGAACTGTGAGTTAATGTATAAAATGCTCCTTTTATTAGCACTTGAGACTTTAATATTAATACCGTTAGTTATCCAATTTTGCAATTTGTAGGATGTTTTATTTTGTATTTGTTTTAGTGGGCAATTTTTATTAAATAGTAAAGTAATTTATTTGAAAATGCATCATATTTATCATCTGCTGTCTCTGAAACTGTTACACATTCCCAATTTTCTCCTTCTAAGCTTTCAGCTAGATTATTTAAAGAGTTCTCATTTACAACACGTATAATTTTGGTTGGTATAGGTAGCTGATAATAATTATACTGTATTGCAATTTCTTGGGCATAGTGGTCAGCAATTCCAAAGTCAATTACTCGGGAGTTGAATGGTAATGTAGTGTCAGTTGCTATATTATCAATGATCGTTGAAGTTTGCCACCGTGGATCAATTCTAGTTGTATCTTTTATGGTGAGCATCATGTTATAAGAGTCAAGAAGATTAGCTAGCATTTCTTTATTAGGGTCTTTACTATCAGCTGAGACATTCACATTGAAGTCTCCTAGTACTACTAATTGTTTATTTGTTTTTTGTAATTTAGTTAAAATACGTTCAGTTTTATCTAAAAAGTGTTGAATTTGTCCAGTTGGGGATCTGTAGATGGCTACTACCATAATATTACATGTTTTGCATTTATTTAATTGTATTTTTAGTTCAATACAAGCACATTCAAAATCAAGTTCAGTACTGTGTTGAGTGATACTTGATTTAGATACAGCATATTGAATCCATTTATGGCTAACAAAGATTGCTACTCCCCCGTGCTTATGAGTTTTTCTACAGTAACAAGAAACCAAGGTATAATTTTCAATTGTAATACTAGTTATTTCATCATTTGTTTTCCAGTGTTCTGATATACATATTATGTCAATAGGTTCATTCTTTTTATGTTGAGTATCTAGAATTATATTTAACTCTCTAATTTTTGATTGTGTAAGACCTTGGATATTTTGGTGTACTATTCGCATAATGTTTTCTTTATGTTTAATTTTACTTTCATATTTTGTCTTTACCATCTCCTCTAATTCTAAGTGTTTTTTAATGGTTGCTGGACTAACCGAAAAGGATCTTCATAAACTCTATCTTCCTCTAACTCTACTATCTCTGCATTCCACCTGTCTATGACCTCTTTTAATCCTTTTTGAGCCAGTTTACTATCACTACAAACGGCGTTCTCATCAAACCCTAAAAACATACTACTATCACCTTCCAGATACTCATTTGAGTCTTCTAAAGAAACTTCCTTAATTTGGGATTCATCCGGCATTTGGTCTCTTCCAGAACTGCTAGTAGTATCTGTGTTTTCTGTAGGCGATTCCTTACTGGCGGAATGGGCTGCATCCTTGTTTGCTGATACTGGGTCTGCAATGGCTTCCTCTTGAGTAGCGGGTACATGGGCAGTGTCGTGAATTTCTTGTAGGCAGCTTCGGGCCTCTTGTGGGACCATTGGCTTGAGGCAGGGGGTATGGTCCAACTCGCTGATTGGTGTGTCCATGACATTTGTTACCATAATCATAGGCCTGTTTGCCCGGAGTACAGAAGAAAGGTCCTCTTTGTTAGACCTATACCTTTCTCTGATAGAGCAAATCTCATCAGCTATAATCTTGGCAAATAGTTGTTTACCCGCAAGGTTTAGATGTAAACCATGTTTGGTAAAATGCTCTCTTCTGAATGGTTTCACAGAAAGAACAGTAACTCCTAATGTATTTTGTAGGAGATAATTTATATGATGATTTACTTTGGAGATTGAGTCATTTATTTTGTCCAATTCAGTTTTGTTTGACAAGTCGAAACGGGGCAGTACTTCGGATACTATTACTTTAGGCAAGCAGCTGTATTGACTATGACGTAATTTAATGAGAGCGTCACGTATGTTATTTTGGTTTATACCAATGTCATTAGTTCCTGCTATTATTATTAGCGTATCAGTTCCGTTAAGTGTTTGAAGGTTATTCAAGAGTCCCTCGGTCACTGTTTTTGCCCCAGCTCCAGGCTTAATTATAGAATCAACTTTGTAATCAGTTTTTGGGCCGATGTTTGAATTTAGCTCTTTTGTAATGAGGGAAGATAATAGCGGCCATGACTATCTGCCCTGATTTTAATGTTTATGCTTGAGCTTGATGAGCTGGGCCTAGGCCCAATTTGTTTCTCAACTCCCAATTTCTGCTCATTTTCACTCGAGATTTCTGTGACAGAGGTCCATCGTTTAGTATCTGCAGTGAAATGCTTATCACAGTTGTTTATTTGTGCAGTGGGCATTGACCTAGCTATGTCAGGCCTAGTCTTAGCATCTCTGTGGGTTTGCACTAGCTCTTCAATACGACTTTGTTGTTGACTTATCACCAGTTTTAGTTTGCATACTTCGTCTTTAAGACATTTAACCTCATCAAGGTCTCCTGACATTGGTTCATTCAATGATTGGCACCAATGTTGGTACCCACCCTTACTATTGTAAAAGTATAGAGTACTTTGCTTTCCTTTATGTTCCATAATTAGTTATTAAGTAGGGCCTAACTTTAATAATATGCTAAATAAGCCACAACAAAAAACAAAAAACTTTTCATTCAATATCCCACCAAGTATTGTCTTTTAGCACAGGGCAAAAACAATTTTCTAATAAACGTTCTATTTTTCTTATTTACATACCAATGTCGGATATTTTTGCCTTAAAATGTTGGTCTTGGTTCCCTTTTCCTTTGTAGCACAAAAGTTCCACTTTAAATCACATTTAAACTCACTGAAAATATTAATAATAAAGATTAACTGTCAATTAGATCTTGTTATTGTTTTGGTTTATGCTAGGGCTAATATGGTTAGTTACGATTCCAAAAATAGAAGTCAATTGTGTTATGTTTCAGACAAACATTCAGGGGCCCAAGTTTTGAAATGCGTTTGCAGTCACCTCTGAAAACGAGTGACTTGGAGGGTCACGTGACTACCAAAACGTACGTTTTGAACCAAATGCTAGTTTTGAAATCATAACGCACGTTTCGAAACGTACGTTTCCACCCACGGCCGAAAAGCTCGTGGTTTGATGATTAGTGATAGGCCTATATGTCATCGCCCCAATGATTCACTTACGAATCTTTTAGTTATTACAAGAAATGTATGCTTTCATTATAGATGGCCGTGACTTTGATTTATTATTTTTCATTCGTTAGTTGACATTGTTAGAAAGGAATAATGGATGTTTATGTTGAACCGTTATCTTTGTAGGCCTATCATGTATTACATATTTTTTTAAATTACGCTTACTAGGGCCTATGTATCATTATACACTCGAGAATCGACATTCTACACTAATGACAGCCATCGTAATCGTAGGCAATGTTTTTCAATATGGTTCCTTTTTTTAGCGCTAGGCGTAATAATACGCAATTCTGATTGGTTGGGAGATGTTTTACATTCACAAAGTTTTGACTCTTTCGGAACAATCGCAACGATGACTAACAGCAACACCCATCTATCCCACAACGTACGTTTTGATTTCAAAAAGTTCTAGCAATTTACTCAAGTCACCGAAATGAGGTGGGATAGGAATTACGTTTTGGCGGTGACTTGTGGCTGCAAACTCATTTTTCAAAACTTGGGTCCCAGTGTAGGCACCTATGCCAATGAAAGGCAAGTAGGCCTACAATAATAAAATTTGTTAACAAATAATGCTTGTTTGTTTGTATGCAATGACAGTATGATGTCAAAGCCTCATCAATCTTAACTAGGGTTACCAGACGTCCGGGAAATCCCGGACATGTTCTCTTTTTTCGACTTGAAAATATGTCCTCCAGAAATTTCGCAAAAGTAGTGAAATGTCCGGTAGCCTATTCCGGAAAATACAAAATCATTGAAAAAAATCTTCGAAAAACGTAGGCCTAAATTTACTAGTTAAATTATGTCAGAGTTGAATTTTGCGGGCCGCGATCCTCGCAGTATTTCAAAGAAAATATTATTTGATGCATGTTGCCGCCCGCCACTCTAGCTTTGAGTATACTCTAGGTTATTGTTTTGTTTAAATTTGTGTAGTTTAGGTTTCTTATTACAGCCCGCGAAAGTAGCTGCGAACGTAGCCTCTTAATCTTAGACATCTCACAAACATTTACCCTTCAGTGCTGCACGTGAATGCCATGCCTCGCAGTAGATGTTTTTAGTGTGTATAGGTCTAGTACACTGGGCTGGAAAACGAATCGTCAAGATTGACGAATGCGATAGCACAACAACAGAGCGCACAAGCAACGACTAGGGCCTATATACTTGTGTACGTATGAATGTATTTAATTTGTGTAACAGTGTATTTAAAACAATTGCATAAAACAATATTTCGAATACAGAGATCGGCTGCTTTGATCAAACAATAACTCTGAAATGCGTTTTAAGCCCTTCCACGAACAATGTAAGGTACAAAACAAAATCACCTCCGGCGGCTGGGGCTTCGCCCCAGACCCCGTTCAGCCCACGCCAGTTCAGTTGGAAAATCTCCATCCTAACTTTGTCCTACATTCACCTTCCGTAGGCCTACATATGGTAACCCTAATAATCGTAACTAACACTATTGTCTATACCCCTAGCTATCAGAATTGTAAATATTGTAGATGAAGCTCTATGAAACGTGCAGCTTCCTTTCCGAGTCACGTAGCCTGCTTCAGTAGTGCACGGACACAGATGTTTGCAGGTTGAAGTGGTAGATAACATGCTATGGTTGCAGTTGCTTCATTTCCCTGAGCAAAACACAGGGGTTAGGCTGTCAAGAGCTGTCGAGAAGCTTGTTGGCGAGCCCGAACGAAGAACACGAACATACCGTAATTTGAAATATTCCCCAAGCAATGTAAAGATCACGCTGGTGTCCTTCTTTTGAGAAGTGGCTGATATGTGTTCGAAGAGGCTCCACGTATTCGGTGGCAAGGTAAATTACCTTCTCTGACTAAAACACACATTAAACAACAATATAGTTAGTAGCATTGTAGATAATGAGTGAACATCAAGATGAGAAAATAATAATAGTGATCATGTCAGATTCAAAGACAGTAAGAAAATTGATGTAAGGAGAGGGTGGATTCCAGCACTGTGTTAGTTTAACGTTGTTGATTTTTGGGGCCCATGAACCGAAGAAGTTCCCAAAGGTCTAGGGCCTAGGCCTAACCTATAAAACCTTAGGGTTTAAGATAAAACTGTAGGCCTTAGACCGTCTAGGCCTACTAGCTCTGAATAAAGAAGAGAGGCCCTCCCCTAACCCAACCTAGGCCTACCTCCAAGCTGTCCAGAAATGTCAGAATACCAGGATGTCGCAAAGTTTTCAGTCTTTTCACCGCCGATTTTGCAATATCAAATTGTGTTTCACTGCCATTTCTCACGTCAAATACAAACACTGATATCTCCTCCCCAGAACCCTGGAACAAATTATCAATTTTAGCATCTAATTTTTCGGCCAAGGTGGGCTGACACAAGAAACACAAGGGTTTGTTTACCTTCTTTTTAGCCTTGTGTAAGCTCCATACACTTTTGTCTTCTAAACCCTCTAACACGTCACCGATTTCATATGGAAAATCCTTTGCAGCATCTCGAGAGAAAAAGGACCACATACTTATTTGCTAGTTTAGTTTTTGGTTATGCCTAACTTAGCCTTAGCTTGCATTAACAACGCATCAAACGTCAAACGTCGACAACGAAGACAAGACATGGAATATTACCGCCTTCTATAGAAAGTGATATCCATCGCCCTTGAAACAAACAACCCTTTTCGCGCGAATCATTCAAACCAAGCTCAACCTAAGATATTTTACCGATCTTGAGCTCAACCAACTAATCTTGGATTGGCATTAGCCGGGCATTACCCCGTGCCCGCATTAAGACGTCAAACAGAAGCAGAACCTTTATGGCTGAACCAGAACCGAATATATATATATATATATATATATATATATATATATATATGTAGATGTGGATTCTGCGGTGATTTGCCCTGTGTTTTGAGTTGATGGCTCTAAAAAGAACCGTTCTTCTCGACGTTTCGAAAAGCTGTGGCTTTCCATCTTCAGGAGTCGATGCTGAGTCTGTGACGGACGGCAGTCGAATGGCATGAGCTCACTTCGTGCCTCCTTATATAGCCTGGCCTGGTAACCAATCAGGGCTCAGACACGACCTGATTGGTGCGGGCGTTGTACCCCTGCGCCCTGATTCGTGCGCGCGTTGTACTCCTGTGTACGCGCCCTACTCCTGGTATTGCAAGCTGGCGGTCCAGATGATGGTTGTACCGTGGAGTCAGTGATGGTCTGAGAAGTTATTTTTCTCCTCTTGTCCAACTTCTTAGGCGGGTGGCGAGATCTGTGGCGAGCCTCGTCGTCCGGTTCCACTGGTTGAACCGTGATGGAAGCGATGATTGGTTTCCAAGCACTGGGAGGCAACTCCCATCGTCCCGCTTGTTGAGGTTATGAGGCCGCTTTTCAATCTCCACCCTTTCCCGGACTTCGCGAGGGAGGAAGTTATCAATGGTGGCAATGCAATGGGTATCAGTGAAGTTAATCGCATGTCCAGTTTGTTCCACATGTTGGGCAAGAGCAGAGGAGGTGACCTTACTGGTCACATTTCTAGAATGCTCCTGGACACGGACAGAGATCTTCCTGCCAGTTTGGCCGATGTATGATTGGTTGCACTCACCGCATGGGACCTCATACACACCCTTACCCTCCAAGGGAATACGGTCCTTAGCAGTTCTCAGGAGACTACCTATTTGTCTGTCAGTGTTGAAGATGGTCTTGATGTTGGCAGCCGCTAGTAACTTTTTGATGCGTTCTGAAGAGCCCTTCACATAAGGCAGAAAGGCATAGGATACAGGGTCAATCTCCTCCTTAGTCTCATTACTGGTGGTCTTAGGCTGCCTATTCCAAGCCTTGTTGAATAGTCGGTTAGGAAAGCCATTCTTCAGCAGAGCTTCACGTAAAGCCTTGGCTTCAGCCTTGATGTGGTCTCCATCAGAGATGCGTTTTGCGCGAGTAGCAAGTGTGTAGGCAACGGATCTGATCTGGGCTGGGGCATGGTGAGAAGTGGCGTGCAGGTATCGGTTAGTGTGCGTCGGCTTCCGATAGACGGTATGGCCAAGGCTGCCATCGGGTCTCTTCATTACGAGGACGTCCAGGAAAGGTAATTTACCTTCGACTTCCAACTCTATGGTGAACTTAATGTTGGGGTGGACCGAGTTGAGATGGTCATGGAACTCGGCTAGCTTCTCTTTGCCGTGTTGCCAGATGGCAAAGCAATCATCGATGTAGCGTCGCCAGCATCGGGTTTAAGAGGAGCTGAATCCAGAGCTTTGGTCTCGAAATCCTCCATGAACAAGTTGGCAACCACCGGTGAGAGTGGTGATCCCATCGGGGCGCCTTCCACTTGCTTATAGAAACACCCATCGTAGATGAAGTACGTGGTAGACATGCAATGTCTAGTTAAGGCTGAAGCCAAGGCTTTACGTGAAGCTCTGCTGAAGAATGGCTTTCCTAACCGACTATTCAACAAGGCTTGGAATAGGCAGCCTAAGACCACCAGTAATGAGACTAAGGAGGAGATTGACCCTGTATCCTATGCCTTTCTGCCTTATGTGAAGGGCTCTTCAGAACGCATCAAAAAGTTACTAGCGGCTGCCAACATCAAGACCATCTTCAACACTGACAGACAAATAGGTAGTCTCCTGAGAACTGCTAAGGACCGTATTCCCTTGGAGGGTAAGGGTGTGTATGAGGTCCCATGCGGTGAGTGCAACCAATCATACATCGGCCAAACTGGCAGGAAGATCTCTGTCCGTGTCCAGGAGCATTCTAGAAATGTGACCAGTAAGGTCACCTCCTCTGCTCTTGCCCAACATGTGGAACAAACTGGACATGCGATTAACTTCACTGATACCCATTGCATTGCCACCATTGATAACTTCCTCCCTCGCGAAGTCCGGGAAAGGGTGGAGATTGAAAAGCGGCCTCATAACCTCAACAAGCGGGACGATGGGAGTTGCCTCCCCAGTGCTTGGAAACCAATCATCGCTTCCATCACGGTTCAACCAGTGGAACCGGACGACGAGGCTCGCCACAGATCTCGCCACCCGCCTAAGAAGTTGGACAAGAGGAGAAAAATAACTTCTCAGACCATCACTGAC
Organism: Sweltsa coloradensis; assembly: GCA_024449915.1. Lineage (NCBI taxonomy): Eukaryota > Metazoa > Arthropoda > Insecta > Plecoptera > Chloroperlidae > Sweltsa > Sweltsa coloradensis. The sequence continues at coordinate 188,940 of JAMZAV010000657.1, forward strand.
TCCACGGTACAACCATCATCTGGACCGCCAGCTTGCAATACCAGGAGTAGGGCGCGTACACAGGAGTACAACGCGCGCACGAATCAGGGCGCAGGGGTACAACGCCCGCACCAATCAGGTCGTGTCTGAGCCCTGATTGGTTACCAGGCCAGGCTATATAAGGAGGCACGAAGTGAGCTCATGCCATTCGACTGCCGTCCGTCACAGACTCAGCATCGACTCCTGAAGATGGAAAGCCACAGCTTTTCGAAACGTCGAGAAGAAACGGTTCTTTTTAGAGCCATCAACTCAAAACACAGGGCAAATCACCGCAGAATCCACATCTACATCTACCAGCGGCCCTGAAAGCCTAAGAATCCATATATATATATATATATATATGTGTCCAGTGTCCTGATTCAGTCAGCCTTCTTTTTAGCAGCTAGACTCTGCTATTTTTTCTGGTTGAACATAACTTGATATTTCTTCTTTAGACAAGTGGAAACTTAATTTGCACCCATTGTTGTATAGCACTTTTGAAGTTTGTTTTTTACCCACCAACATTTTTAGATTCTTAGGTAACTCATTGAATTTTTTTAATCCATTTACAAACAGGGATTTTTGCCCACAGCACTTATTTTGATTAGGCATGTAAAAATCTTGAGCAGATCTAGTATGATGATCATGCAAATCATTATTGTGTTTGTAGAATTCTGAGAAGTATGAGTACTCTTGGTTGCACATCACTTCATGAATGAAACATAAAACTTTGTAGTTGATTAATTGTTCAACACTAAGCCACATAACATAACATAACATAACATAACATTTCTTAACGGTTGCAAATGGGCCCTTCCGCCCGGTGGCAACCACTCACTCCCCCCAGACCTAATTACTGCCCCCCCCTAAAAATGATCTAAATTCCCTTAAAGACCCACTACCTACAATATCCCCCGGCAAGTCATTCCATTCCCTAACAGTCCTTTCCATGAAACCATACCGACCCAGATCCGTTCTTACTACTTGACGCTGGAACTTCCATGAATGATCCCCCCTTCCCCTGTAAAGCCCCTCTTGTAGCCTATTGCGGATGTCCCCCCACCCCCTACTTCCCCTAGCCGCCCTGTACATATTGCACAACCTAACCTCCCTTCTTCTTCCCTCTAATGACTCCCACCCCAACTCTCCTAACATTGCAGTGACACTGTCATATACTCTCTCTACATTCCCCTTATCATCCTCTTCCCACCGCCACCGCCTAACCTTTCCCGTAACCCTTCTTGCCGCCCTACGTTGGACTTTCTCTACTTCCAAAACCTCCCCCAACTTATACGGATCCCATGCCGCCGCCCCATACTCCAGGACAGGTCTAACCACTACCTTATATGCCCGATCTTTAACCTCCCGGCTGGCTTCTCTTAGATTTCTCATAACAAAACCCAGAGCCCTATTTCCCTTCTTAACAACTTCTTGCACCTGATCCCCCCAACCCAAATCCTCTGCCAACATCACCCCTAAGTACTTATACGTTCCTACTTTCTCCATAACAGCCCCCATTAAAGTGTATGTCCTACCTACCTTAATTATTCTTCGCGAGAAACCAACCACCTTACATTTACCTATGTTCAAACCCATCTTATTTGCTGTGACCCATTCCTCTATTACCCCCAGATCTGCCTGCAACAACCTAACATCCTCAATCCCCCTTATTGCTCTATACAAAACACAATCATCTGCAAATAATCTTATTCTTGATGTTATTCCCTGCCCTATGTCATTTATAAACATAATAAACAACAAAGGTCCTAACACTGAGCCCTGCGGTACCCCCGATGTAACCTCTATACTATGTGACAAGGTACCCCCAACCCTAACCCTCTGAGACCTACCTCTCAAGAAATCTCCAACCCACCTCACCACTCCTTTATCCCCCACCACATTGTTAACCTTCTCCATTAGCAAATCGTGCGAGACTTTATCAAAAGCCTTTTCAAAAATCTAGAAAAACAGCATCTACTTCCCCCCCACTGTCCATTGAGTGTCACAACCCCCCCAAAAGCCCCAAATCCTGAACTAATCCTACCATTGAGTGTCACAAGAAAAACCTTCCCTGAAACCATGTTGAGCATCCGTGAACCACGCCTCCCCTTCCAATGAGTTCCTAACATAGTCTGCAACTACCCTCTCCATAATTTTGCTCCCTACTGAAGTCAAGCTAACTGGCCTATAATTTCCTATCTCCTAATTTCCTATTCAGCATCCTCGAAAAGCTTGGCAAAATAAAATTTGCATGTTATTACGTTGATTTGATTTGATTTGATTGCTGTTTATTGTACATAGATCCCTAGAGAATAACATAAATGTACATTCATGGATATTATACATTGTCAAACATATGATCTACAAAATACACAATGATTATGTTGCTAAAATAATGAATAATAAAACATTGTGGTAACTCCAGATTTAACTACAGAACTCATCAATTGAATAAAATGCCTTATCAATAAGAAATGCTTTTAATTTGCTTTTAAAGCAGTCGTCACTGGTATTAATTGTTTTCAACTCCATGGGCAGGTTGTTGTAGAGCCGCCTTCCACAACTTCTGGGCTCCTGAGACCAGCTGTAGTAGTTCTTACTGATTCAAGATGCAGGTCACCCCGATGCCTAGTATCATACCCATGAAAGTCAGAATTCTTTTTAAAGTTAGCTAAATCTTTGCGAACATGTATAACTGATTCGTAAATGTAAAGACCAGCAAGGGTTAGTAAGCCGAGCTCGGGAAATAGTAGTCTGCACGAATGCCGTTTACCAACACCCACTAGAGTACGCACCGCTCGCTTCTGTATCAAGAAGATACTGGTGAAAACTCTCTTGCTAGAGGAGCCCCATAGTATAATACCGTACGTAAAGAGACTCAAAATATGCAGAATAAACAATCTTAGCAGAACTAAGGCCAATACGCTGTCTGATAATTCTAATAGCAAAGCAGGCTTTACTTAGCTTCTTAATAAGGTTGTCAGCTTGCGAGTCCCACTTAAGTGTTGAGGCTATGGTAAGTCCAAGGGAAGCTACAGTTTCAGCCTCGGGCAACAAGTGCCCCTCGAAGTGTAGATTCAGCTTGCTGACATTACTGGCATTACTGGGGTTGAGACTAAAGAGTGTAGTTGTAGTCTTCTCTGCATTCATCGCAAGCTGATTTTCGTAAAGCCATGCAGCTTCCTGGTCCAGTTCTTTTTGCGCGGCTTTGATGACTTCAGTGATGTATTTCCCCCAGCAAACGTAAGTAAAGTCATCTGCGTACATATAGACTTTCGCACCTCGGAGTACACGGTTGTAGATCATTCACATAAACAAGGAAGAATGGTGGCCCAAGTACAGTGCCTTGTGGTACCCCGGTAGTGGTCTTCATCCAAGATGATCTAACCAATTTGGTCCTTTCCGTCATCCGAATCTCTGACTTGTACCGACTGTTCTCTACCCTCCAGGTAGGACGCAACCCATTTTACAATATAGTCTGGAAAGCCCAGTGCTCTAAACTTACCAACAAGCCTATTGTGGTTCACGCAGTCAAAGGCTTTTGACATGTCACAGAATACGGCCAGTGCAGAGTCCCCAGCGTCGATGGTTTTCGCTTAGTTTTTCTATTACTCCACATAAGGCTGAGGTAGTAGATCGGCCCTGACGGAAACCGTGTTGACTGTTAGTAAAGAGCAAGTTAGATTCTAAATACTGTAATGATCCTAGCTTTCACAGTTTTTTTCTAAAACTTTGGACAAGGCTGTAACCAAGGCAATAGGGCGATAATTGCCATCACTGATTTGCAGCCCTTCTTGTGTATCGGGACCACAAGGCTGTTCTTCATCGCCTTTTGGAAGACCCCGAGTTGTAGCGATGTGTTAAAGATTGTTGCAAGAACATCCGCAACCGGTCTGGAACATCTACGGATAACGCGGTTCGGAATTTCATCCACACCAGCAGAGAGAGTGTTCCTTAGGGTCCTGGTAATGTTGAGGACTTCAGTCCCTGTAATGGGTTCACAGGGGAAAGGCGTTGAAGTGACCAGCAGGTCCTCCTCCTGTATGCCAGAATTATGTACTCCAGGATCCACCAGAGGGGGTCCTACTCTTAATTATACTTTCTGCCGCTGTTACAAAAAACCTATTGAAGCTATTTGCAACTTCGGTTGGTTCTGAAATAACCTTGTTTTCTAGGCTAAGGTGGATCGACGTAGGCTTTGCTTTATTGCCGTGAAGTTCACTGTTTACTATCTTCCAGACTGCGGCACTCTTGTTAGCTGCTGTGTTTATTTTCTTATTGCAGTGGAGTGATTTTGTTAGTTCAATAATAGTTTTATACTTTTTCTTTATCTCCCTGTAAAGTATTTCCTTGTCTGGAGTTCTCCAAATCGTCAATCTTCATATGCCTTCCGACATCTTTTACCCCATTCTTTCACTTCTGCAGTAACCCAGGTCTTTGTGTTATCTGGTGCTTTAGTGGCTGAAGGGGGAGTGACCTATCAAAACAGCATTTGAATTTATCAAGAAAGGTATTATACATAAAGTCTACATTATTTGGCTCCGTGAAAACTTCCATCCAGGTTTCTGACGAAATGTTGTTCCAGAATGTGTCGATGCTCCTAACGCTGAAGTTTCTCCGTAACTCTCTACAGTGTGTAGGCCTAGTCGTTTTTGTCAAGAGAATCTTCCTTCTTTCTGTGTAGGAGGTCACTACCGTCAATGTGGACACCATATAGCCCCGTGGTCCGAGAGCCGTTGTGGTTCACCTCTATGTTGACTGTAAGGAGATTAGTAGTGAAAACGTTATCGATAATGGTCCCTACCCCCCTTGAATGAGTCTTGTTTAAATTAATTAGAAAAAAGAACTTGGATGAACTATTACGTTTAAATTAATAATCGCAAATTTATTTTGCCAAGCTTTTCGAGGATGCTGTAATGGGACACTGTACGTTTATGAATTAAGAATGCGCAAATGTGGAAGGGTAGATGAGCTTGGCCCTTTTTAGATCTCATTAGTCATTACTTTTAAGTGTGTAGGTTTGGCTGTATTTCTACAACTTTTTGTTATGTGTGTGTTTTACTCTACTAGTAGTATAGTTTTTAGGCACTTCTATACCTGCGGGGGGGGGGGGGTCCAACTTATATTTAACAACTATTTTCGCTAGGTTAGCCGAACTTTTCGCTGGCTACAGTGCGCCGCGCTAGTTCTAGGATACAATCGATAAGAGCGCACCCGAAATCCTTTCCGTTCCACGTCTATACGTCCGCCATGGCGGACGTATAGCTTGTAAAAAGTTGGACCCCCCCAGGCATCCCCCAGGTATAGAAGTACCAGTTTTTATACTTCTTGTTTCTTAATTTATTGAATTATGTTACCTCAGTTTATTTCAGAGGATTCCAAGAGGCAAAAAGAAACTTCAGTTGGCTAAATGAGGCTAAATATATTATATTTAAAAAAACGGCCATTCATCGACGTGAATGTACCAAGAGTTTGAAGCACTAGTTATTATACACATTTGGTATGATTATTTTTAATTTTCCCACTAAAACATAACTACGCTAGTTTTAAAAGGTTGGTATGTCTATTCCTGGAATAGTTGCCGGCGTGAGTTACGTAGTATTACTGTAATGGTCGCCGTCAAGGTGTTGAGATGAGACGAAATGACTTCTGTTATGTTTTGTGAGTTGTGTGGTGCGGTCGACGGTCTTTTGAGATGCTCTAGATGTCAACAAGCTTATTATTGTTCTAAACAACATCAAACACAACATTGGGACAAGCATAAATCACATTGTAAACAAAATCGTGTTGACAAGAAGAAGGATGAAGAGCAGCAGCATGTTGTGAGTAGGCCTACTTCCTGGACTCGACATCCACATTCAAGTAAAAGTAAGGTTATTGGCACACCTTCAGTAGATGATTCTGTCGTCTGTGGGGAAGCAGAAAGTAAACAAACAAATCCGGATGGTGGATGGGATTCTTCAGTTTTGTATGAAGGGAGTTCGGAGGCTGAGATTCTCAATGAACCAGTCGAAGTTCTTAGTCCAAAATTCGATTTCCGTGACAGCTCTTCCAACAATTCTGGAGGCCTAGATAGCGACTCAAGTGATATGCCATCAAAGGAGACGGGGTTTGTTATGGGCCATAAAGATGATTTTAAGAACTTTTCTGATATATCTTTAAGCGATTGTACGCTCCCACCATTTCTCCATCGAAACAGTAAAGATCAGCAGGGAATTATTGAAGAGATTTCTCGTACAGTGGTTAGAGACATGGATAGTTACGGAGTGTGTGTTGTTGACAACTTCCTGGGTCCAGAGAAGGGTCAAGCTGTTTTAGAAGAAGTTAGTGAAATGTATACAAAAGGAGTGTTTCAAAATGGTCAACTCGTTGGTAATAAGGTGAACAATGATCTTAAGACAATTCGTGGTGATCAAATCACATGGATAAATGGTAAAGAAGATTGTTCGAAAAATATTGGCTTGCTGATATCTTTAGTAGACAGTGTAATCATGCGTGCCAATAAAATGAACAACAATGGAAAGTTAGGTGAATACAGCATCAATGGAAGGACAAAGGTGAGCTATTTCTATTTCCATTATGATGGGCTTACTGAAGCTGGCTTTTTATTAAATTAACAGGTCATGATTGTGAAAATGAAATAATTGTAGTGATTTCAGCTGGAAGTTGCTCTGACAAGGCTGTTGGGAAAATGCGTCCCAAATGGTCCCGTCCCCTGAATGAAAATTTTCCATCTTTCTTAGGACTGTGACTGCGACTAAACCATGCGACGTGTTCCCTATACTTTAACATTGCTTGTGACTTCAACTAAGACTTTATGTTAACTGGGCATAAACATAATAATATACCGGTAGGCCTATAGGGCCTAGGTAGGGACCCTGAAAAATAGCAAATAAAAAGTTCTCATTTCCTTATAAAAATCTTCAATTTCAGTAGGCTATATAGGCCTAAACTCAAGGTAAAGACATCATTACATCATAAAAAAGCAGTGAAATCACTACCCTTCAGCAAAATGAACACGTAGCCTATTTACATCAACAAGTATTTAGGTAATGTAATTTTTGTTAGGCGTGTTCGATAATAATATTTTCAATTGTCATGGTGCCAACTATAGGGTACCCACAACTACGTCACGCATCCAGGAGCATGCCGGGTATTTGCCCAACTGATGGACAAGCAACCATCGACCATCGTTAAATTAAACAAGTTTCGCAAGTTGACGCCTGCTGCACGTCGCAACACTAATCACGCTCCCAACTTTTATCGGTACTTACGTAGTTGGTGTGACCCAACTTTTCAATACCGTTTTTTTCAACTAAAATCAACATAAACACTCACCATTGATGAAATAAGTCAAGGACAACTCATTGTGTAGGCCTACTATTTTATTACATTCCAGCACCAAAAATCTAAAATAGAATCATCACATTTTTGGTGTAACAGTAACAAAAAAAAACTTCAAAACCTTTAACGCCGCTATTTTAAACGAAAGTACTTTTCCATTATAAGTCATTTTCTGTTTTAAATATCGACGTTAGGGCCTATCGAGGTTGACAGCCACTCCGGCTTGTCACGGATGTTACATTTCACTCTTTATAGAGCTAAAAATCTTAAACTAACTAATTAATTGTAATGTTTTATACTGAAACAATTGTGTTAACACACTACCTACCATTAGGCAAAAAAGATTTTTAAATTAATTGTAATTTTTAGATATATTGAGTGAAATGTGGTGTCACGGATGTTACATTGTTTGGGAAGTGGATCCCGGATCATCATCAAAAGATAGAAAATTCAGGTCCCTGACCCAGACCGCTACATTTCCATAAACATAGAGCTTATCCATGAAAGATGAACCCTTCTAATCACCCATTCATTGTTTTAAAAATAAATTATATTAATTGTTATGATTTTTTGTGTGCGTCACGGATGTTACAATGGTTTTTGTCACGGATGTTACACACACTTTGCCTTGCCAGTTTCCATCCATTTTCAATTCATATTAGGTAGGCCCTACTATGTTATTCTTAGTTACAAATTCAAGCACTCCTTATCTATAGTATCTAATTTTTTGGGGATCAAAATAAAATTGTAAAATAAAATAAATGCAATGTTAAGAGTAGTTGCTGAGGCTGGCGCGGAGACGAGTTTAGACGCTAGCATTCTGGTTTTTCCGGGTAAACGGTTTATAACACTGTTATCAAATTTCACACTAATGGTAATAAAGAATAAATCTATGCCATCCAGTATGCGTATTTCTAAATTAATTCATTGATTTTGAATTAAAATTTTGCAAAATCACCGAAATTTACTTCGTTTTGGTCAACTTTGGGAATTTTATACAGATTTTTTTAACTCAAATTGCATACTGGATATCAACGTTTAAATCAATGTGAACGCGTAGGTTAATCTGTTTTTATCCCAAGATAAACGGTTTGGTAGGAATTTCCAGAATTGGAATCCTTGTTTTGGATTGCTCATTTTTTCACGTTTTGGACTTTGGCCTATGTCTCGCAATGGATCTTTAAGGCTTAATTATTGCAACCAATTGCAGATATCAATACAAATGTACTTTAATAACATCCATGCAAAATTTGGTAATGATATTACCAACCGTTCAGCAGAAATCATCAACACCTGAGTACACGCATTTGAGTTGGGCCAAGCTCGGCTCTTAACTCTTAACGTATTCCTTTATTGTATAATATTATAATGATAGTTTTCCAATATGTTATGTTTTATAAAAGGTTTTAAACTTACAAATAGGTAGGGTAGTGTTGTTTTTATAATAAATACAAACTTTTACAAACATGTAATAGGCTAGAATACTATCGAAGTTTGGAAGTAACAGTTACAAGGGCCATACATTTCCCGTATTAAAAATCTAGACAAGAAAAAGATTAGGCTACACATCAGCAATTTTATTTTTAAATAAACCCCTTCAATACAATTGATTGATCATATTTCAAGTGTGTAATCACATCACAATCTTTCAACAACATCCGTGACATGTAACATCCGTGACACGTAACATCCGTGACATGTAACATCCGTGACACTATTTCTCAGAAATGTTTAAAGCTATGGACACTTAAAAATCGTTAAAGGTTAGTCCACAAGTATATTGTCAACATCACCAACTTGTAGCAAAATATAAGAACTATTATACACCAAAAAACAACTTATTTGCCTTTATTGTCACGGATGTTACATCACAAACATGATTACATATATTCATTAATAAATGGTGTGATATAATTACATAAAGACTTGAAATTCACAGTTTAGATTCTTCACACATAACCTTTACTTATGAACTGCTTAAAATGGAGGTACCAGCTGATTCTTTAGAATACCAGGCTGCCAACTTTTTTTAAAAAATCATCGTCCACTTGACACCAACAAAAGCTATAATTTCAATGGCAAATACAGACTAATAGTCATTTTACAAAATAAAACTATTTTTGGTTTCATAAAATTACATGCATTATCTTTCTTATGGTAAAAACATTTTTTGTAAATTTAATTTTTTTAGTTTTTTGTACTTTTCCCCTTTTGAGCCGGAGTGGCTGTTGAGTAAAAAAAAATAATTTTTTTTTGAAAAGTTGGGTCACACCAACTACGTAAGTACCCTTTTACCCTATTCATTATTGGGGAAAAACTTAAGAGAAATAATATTTAGCAAATATATCATTCCTTCTAATAGCGATTACTTTGAATTTCTAGACAGCCGTTAACTTGTTATATCGATGTAGGTATGTATCAAAATAAAATGTAAGACTTACTTGTTACTTATGAAATGAAATTAAAACAAGTTCAATTGACAAAAACCTAGTGATCGGATTTCGACAAGACCTCTTTCAAAATATGTATGGGACTGTTTAGACAAGAAATAAATAAACTTTCTGGATAGAAAGTGCACAGAACAAAAATTTACAGCATAGGGTAGGCCATATGCATGGTATGTGTTTTCATCTAAAATACGCACTTTTGACATGCAGATGAGTCGTGAAAAACTGCACGCTATGCTGTAAATTTTCGTTCAGTGCTTTTTCTATCTAGAAAGTTATTTTATTTCTTGTGTAGGCCTAATTAGTTGGATGCAAATTTAGAGAGAATTCTTGTTGAAATCCGATCAGTAGTTTTTTGTCAATTGAAGTCGAGAAGACTTAAAGTTAGGTAGGCCCTATTGATAATTTTGTCATTTATTATGCGTAGGGCCTACATTGTTATAACAAACTAACGGTTCTGTAAAAAAGTTCGAAATAATCGCTATTGGAAGAAATGATAGGCCTAGGCCTATGTTAGCTAAATATTATTCCTCTTTAAGTTTTGTCCAAATAATGAATACCTAGGTTAAAAGTTGGAGCGTGATATTTGTTGAGCCGTTCACCAGGTGTCAACTCGCAAAATTAGGATGCTTGTCCATCAGTAAGATCTGTGGCCACTTGCCACTGAGTTGTGACGTCACGTGTGTGTTCCCTAGATACTATACGGTAGGCCTACGTGAAAACAGAAATATTGATTTCAATTATTATTATTATTATTATTATTTATTGATCGACATCAGACATGTTACATTGTATACATACATATTACAGGTTATAGTGTGCACGCAATGTTATGCCTAATGGGGAAAGGATGTAGGAAACGGAACCCACGTTCCATCCACATAAATGAGTGTCCTACAACCTTATAAAGTTAAACTAAAAGTAGGGATTGTAATACTAATTTGCGTAATTACTAGGAAGGAGCATAATGAAGTAAATTGTAAGCCTAAATGAATTATAAACCTAGGAATTATGTACTATCCTAATGAATGAGCTTGATGATAATGATGAGTGAGCATGTTTATGAGATAACGGGTGATGTGAATGTGTGAGGTGAGGTGTGGTATGGGGCCCTGACTTAAAATTACTCATATTAACAGATCTAATTGAATTCATTTATCATGTCCTTGATCGTTGCGGGGTTGTCAAAAGTTGTGTTTAACAGAAGAGACTGTAAACAGCTTGATAGAAATCTTTGGTAGGCATTTTTGTTCAATTGTCAAATTAATTGCATATTTTGGAGCTAAAACTTACAGAATAGTAACAAAAGTTCCCGATTTTGCTCTAATTTAGCAGAAAAACATAATTATTGCCTTATTTTGCTACCTACCTACCGGTAATAATAAAAAAGTCATATTTATAGCATCATTTAGTAAAAAAAAATCATTCACAAAATTTCAGGGTCCCTACCTAGGCCTATAGGTAGGTAACCTCAACCTCCCCCAAATACAACCTAAACTTGCTTAAAAAGACCCACTTGCTACAACATTCCCAAACAAGTCATTCCACTTTCTCACAATCCTTTCCAAGAAACCATAGGTTCTACCGGGATGCAGTGGATTATTTGGACGTCGCGGGGATAAGAAAATACGTAAACAGATGGCGGACATTTTAAATTTTGCGTCATGTGTTAAACGAGAAAAGTCCCTATAGTAGTAGGCCTATCCATGGTTCTCCTTCTATCCATCTAATAAACAAACAAAAGTATGTTCCACTGGAACTTTAATGGATGACCCTATTGCAGATGTCCCCGTACCCACATGTGTTCACATGTACAAGCTACACTGCAATCACCCATACAGTCCGCGTTGATGCCGCTCTAACGGTAGTATAGGCCTTGAGTCTAAGTCAGTGGTGCCAGAACTAGCAAAACGTGTCGTTCAGCCTTTTACCATTCATAAGCCAGTTCTCCCTGGCCCATGCAATAGGCCCTACCTTAAGCCTATGGCCTAAATTATCACAATTTATTGGTCATTGTGGCTTACTCATAAAGATGTACCCACTAGGTACATTCGCATGTTGCAGGCTAAATTCTCACTTTACCAGCCTTTCAGGCCAACCAATTTACAAAATGATTAATTGTCTCTTTGAATGAACGTTTCAAATAATAGGCTATGTAAAATGTATGCGTCACACTCATAGAGGTAGGCCTAAGCTATAGAACGCTCCATCTTCTCATGTCCACTCTGGCTGGAAACGCGCTAGTGAGGATAGAATCTACACATGCTATCCTCGCGCGTAAGAAATTAACTTATTGTGATGTTCTATCGCGCACACAACAAACAGCACCTACATGGAATCTAGTCTTCAACATCATATTATAACAGAAACATAATTCATTCCGTGAAAAAATGCATTGGAGACACTGAAAACGTAATCAAACGCCGACTGGTTAACCAACTATACCTACTGTTATTTTGTTAGTTACACATTTCGTACGTTGAATATTATCTGTCCACAATCCACCTACCCACTTGCCATTAGAGTGTATATTTGCTGAAGCCACTTATTGGAAGATAAGTGACTGAACACATGCACTGATTCGTTATTTCGTGTAAGGAATCTACAAGAAATTACGGAAACAAAACACATTCCCTCTCACTTAGGTAATTCAGACAGATCTTAATAAAGAGTGGTCTTCATATTAATATATTAAATTCATACCTAGTTGGTAAGACTAATTCATTTTTGGCTTAAAACAATCAGTAGTCCTAGATTATATCACAATAAATGGGCTAAGTCCAGATTTACAAAACCCAACCTTGGCCGGGGATCGAACCCATGCCTCCCAAAAGACCACCGAGACCGCGGTAGTGTATTTTGTTACTGAATTATTGGTGCATTTTGTATTATAGGGGAACATGCTGTACCTTGGACCACTTTTTACATTTATATGGTTTCTGGAGAAATGAGATGATGATTTTGGTTTATTTTTTTTGTATTTGCTAGAACATGCCTTGTACAAACTTTGTTGATTTTATTGTATATGGCACTTTACAATTATTGCTATAAATTAACCATTTTAATAATTAGTGCAAAGTGGTCCAAGGTACAGCATAGCGATGTACCTTGGACCATGTAATTCGTACCTTGGACCATGTAATTTATGCCTTGAATTATGTACATAAATTACATAGAAAATTGAAGGATAGGCCTATAGACCTACTTAATGTTTTCTTTCTTGTTAGTACTTCATATTTAAAGAGTGGGAGTGTAGGCCTATAGTTATATTTCTATTGACTAAAAATATTATTAAGGCCAGCCATTTTGAATTATAGAATATAAAAAAGAAAAATCGGTACTTAGACCCCCCCCCCGAAAAGGAAAGTAGGTTAGGGGGTTGGGGGGGGGGAAGCATGAAGTGCGTTGCCGTAGTCAGCTAGCCCCCCCCCCCCCCTCCCCTAAAAAGTGGATAATAGGTTGGGGGGTGGCGCGAAGTGCCGAGGGGGGGGCCTAGCTGACAACGGCAACGCATTTTATGCTTCCCCCACGGCGCTTTGCGCCCCCCCCCCCCCCCAACTCCACTAATTTCACCCTTACCTTGCCCTCTTTACTTCGTAGCATTATGTAAAGAAACAAAACGAATTGGCCTACCATGGTAAAGGAAATGCCATGTTAAATGTACCTTGGACATGGTCCAAGGTACATTACTATAAGGTGACCCAAGGTACAACCAAGCACGTAACTTTTTGATTTCCCTCCAATTTAGTTTGAGGTTAAGTTGCCTGTTTTATGTAATTGGTATAATTGTACATCAAAACATGGTTCTCAGACTTAATAAAGTGTTTTAGCAGTAAAATATCATTCAAGACTTTAAAAAGCAAAATAGTAACATGCAAAATATTTACTTTGAATGGTTGAAAACACAAATTATTTTTTTAATGATGCTAGGTTTTCTACCACCATCCCAGTTTGGTATAGTCTGACACCTAGTGGCATAATTGACAACTAGAAATTTTAGATATTTTTTTTACCACAAGATAGCAGAGATATCTTGAATGGTCCAAGGTACAACTATGTCCAAGGTACAGCATGTTCCCCTAATATAGTGAATATCAAATTCTTATTAAATCACCACTCCCAGTTATTATAGTCCGCGCCCGGCCAGAGGGAGACCATGGGTTCAATTCCTGTTTTTGTTTATAGTATTTATATTGGTATTTTTGTTATCACAATAAAACAATCAAATCCCCTCAAGAGTGGGTGAATAAGGTTTAAAAAATTAAGTATTGCATTTTAATACCTCGGCTACCATGATTCCGAGAAAATTAAGCACAAGACCATGTTGACAATTGTTATTCCCAATGTTCTTTTATATTGGTGTTTTGTCCAGTAATTTTTTATTTTGCATTCTAATAATTTAGGAACGCATAATGTTTATTGTTTACTGCTTTATTGTCTTCACTCTTCACAAAGCTTGAGTGGCTTTATTGTTGTTGCTTGAATTGAAACGCTGTGTGCTACTCTAATATTGCATTACATTCCTATTATAGATTATAGAACATAACTAAATATTTTGCTTTGATATTAATAAATTTAGTCATTATATTGATATTATTTCAAAGTATGTTGGACTCTGTAACGTTGTACTCTGGAATAATACTACGGCCACAAAAATAAGCGGTTTATATCATTGTCTACGTTCACAGGCGCCCGACAGACTATATCCGTAGGTATTTTAATTATAAATGCTGATATAAATCTATATAAATACTAGAAATACTTTTAAATAAATAAATACTAGATTTTGAATTCATAATGAGCCACATGATACCTATTCTATTCCCTCAAAACCTTATATATTTACACTGTGCTTGTGTAGGATCATATGGGTGTTTACAAAGGTATCCTCACTCGGCGGCCATGACGGTGCTACGCCCCCGCGACACTAGCGCATTCTCTAGGTGATTTGAGTCCTCTATAGAAATGACTAAAAACACAGTGTAGGCCCTACTCTGTTATCTGTGCTAAAAATGTTGTGAAATAATTATTTGCTAGAGAACCGCATCTGCAATACGCAGACAGAAATAAGATGAGTCACAAAGTCTGACACTTTTTTTAGCTTTTTGGTTGTGGCTCACCCAACACAAACGATGATTTGTCTCGAGAAGTTTAGGCACCACTGGACTCTAGGTCAAAGAAATCAAATTTTAATAAACACAAACCTACACTCCTACACAGACGTCAAACTTACCCTATCTCGTTTCCCGGACCTTGCCAACATACGAGTCAAGAGATCTCGGAAGGTTGTTTCCAAGGCATTTGGTCTAGGATTTGAATAATGAATGAAATTGTTAATTTTTAACTTCCTAGCTCTACGTATGGTATAGGCCTAGAGTTATTATGAATCTATTCATCAATAGGCCTATCGCGCTCGTTTCTGCAACACCAGTAGAAAGGGTAGATCTTGCAATACCGTGGGCAGTTTTTAAGTCGCGCGTTGAAATGCTGCTCCCTCCACACCATCCGGTTTGGTTCTGACAAAAGGTGCAGGGAACTATATAGGGTAAGGGAACTAGTTCTGGATCGGGTTAAGCAATATTACAATTTTGAGTATCAGGATTTTTTTTTTGTTACTCCCACATACTATATTCTTATTGATTAACTTTCCGACAATGTTTGCAAAAGAAAAAAATTTAAAAAAGTTTACGAAGGTACTAAAATGAGCCAATTTAAAAAAGTAGTGCTTTGATCCAGAACTAATACCTGGGTATCAGTTGTGGATCATCAGCCTAAAACTTTTCAAATTGATATCAGGGGTTCATTGATATGTTTCATAAGTAGTGATGCAGCCGCACCTGACAAATTTGATTCTGAACGCCCGGTATCAGCATTGATCCACAATCAGTCCCCGGATTAGTTGTGGATCAAAATTGTAATTGTGAATTATTTGCAGCAATTATGCTAACCACAATTTTTTTTTCGATACAAAATTTAAAGACAAAGACAAGAGCTAACTAACACCTGGGCATAAATTTTATAAGCCAAATATTCTAAACACAAATTTATATCAAATTCAAAATTTTGAAAAAAAATATAAAAAAATTAGGCTAGACCAAAACATTTTTTTTTTTTTTTTTTTTAGATTTGCATCTGTAAAGACAAGCTCTAAAAATAAGTGTGCCTAAATTACTTTTAACTTGGTTTTTAAACACTATTAGGCTTACTGCATAATATGTCCTATTCATTTAACATGGTGTTACGATCTACAAAAACGGACAAAAACCTCTTATTTGTAGACACCCGCAAGGGTGCTTTGAGTAGTTGTACAGTAAACCTATTATAGTCAATTCTTAGCAAAACTAATAATAAAAATTCTGACAAAGTTTGAAAGCTGTGCTAATAACTGATGAAATATTACAATGATAAATGCATGTGTATATCAATTACGTCTGTTGCAAACGGCAACCATTTTGATAGCATTGTTGACTATTTGTAGGCCCTACTTAAGTTGACAAATGACTCAACCTGGTGATGACAGTGTGCAATTCCAATGCTCCTTGGATCAATTCATCAGAAAAATATACTGACAGTGCATCTAGTACATTACATGTAGAACTTACACAAGCCCAAAGATTTTGATCCACAACTCAACCCCGATCCAGAACTAGTTCCCTTACCCCCTAGGCCTACCCTTGCACATCATACATATCTTACATCACTTGCAAGGAGCCTAGGCCTATGACAGTTGAAGGTCATGTTGTCAGCTTATCTTTTTTCCCTAACTGCCTGACCTTCTAGTCATGGTCGTAGTTTCTTTGAAGAGACTGCTCGCAGATTGCATACAACAAACAAAATCAATAATAATAGGCTACAGAATATTTTTATAATCAATGCCAAGTTTAAAATTTTGAATGTGTGCTTAGGCTGGTAGCCTGGTACCCAGCCCACCAAAAAGAAATCTTCAACCAATTACATTAACACCGCTAGGCTATTTTGAAAGTCAAAAGTTAAATGGCTGAAAGTTAGTTAGGCCTAAATGAAAGAGAAACTTTGTCTCTGCTATGAGTAGGCTATAAGGGTAAATAATTTTCTGAAATAATGGTCAATAGGCATTATGTAAGATTGTTTTTGGCACATGGTAGGCCTACAAAATTATAAGAGTTAGAGTTTTGAACCGGTGGACGGAAAAAATCGTAGGCTACATCAATTTACATTATTTCAGAAAATTATTTTCCCTTAGGCCTACTCGTATCGGAGACAAAGGTGTGTGCAAACATAAAAAGAAATCATTGCTCAAAATGAAGTATTGCACCTAGCCTACAACTTTAGCCTACCTTTCTTTTCTTATTGACCCAAAATTTGCATATAATAGCCACTAGAAAGTTATTGTCACGTCAAAAAAAAGAAAAAGTTTTTATTCCAAGTTTCTCTTTCTTTCAACCAACTTCCAGCCATTTTCTTTTGACTTCCAAAATATCGGTACCTAAGAGTGCTCTTGAATATCATAATCTATTGATCAATTAGGTGGGCTGACTTTGTAGTTTGGAGCCATCTTAGCAACAAGCCTAGGGTAGGCCTAGCCTATAATATTTTATTGTTTTGATCAAAATTAATTTTTGAAGGCAGGATGATTTTAGTTTCTTTTGCAATCATCTGGTCAAGTGTTTCTTTACATGCATCAACAGGTCAAGATTTCTCCCAAGGATATTTTGTTGTTTGCGAATGCGCGAGTTTTGATGGTCTGCCGAGGTGCAGTACTACATGTGCGTCTCGTCACGTACACCACTTTACGTTGTTCGATATTTGTACAGTACGTACTGTACTACCCATTTAGAGTAATGTTCCCCTTCTTCTCGAGATATGCCTTTGCCTCTCGGTCTCGGCAGACTGTACAGGGAACTCTTTGACCTTCACTTGATGGTGTTCTATATTTGCCATAGTAGGCCTACTTGTTACGTATGCTTCCGTATCCCTTGCAAGGTTATTGTGTACGGGAAGGATACACCGCATAATGTTCGTGATAGCAATGAAAACAAGAACGCGCACGTGCCGCCCGCCGCCGTCAGGCCTAGGCCTACGCCGGGGCCGGCTGGCTGTGGGTGGCTGGGGACTCTTAGGTTAGGGTGTTTTTCAATGATTATTTTGTTCACGAAAACTAATTTAAAAATGTCGTTATTTGAAAGATTTCATGAAAGTACTTTCCCAAAAGGACAATTTAAAGGTATTAGATAAAACAGCAAGTTTATTTAATGGAGCACACCAACCGAAAAGTACCGGTGCTGTACGTCTAAGAGGTCTAGAGGTGTTTCAGAATTGTAAAAACATTGAAAATTGTAAGTATTTGTTTCCATGGCAAAAGTAACATAATAACGCACTCGCCTACCAGCTGCACTTCGTCAGCGTGGTAAAATAGAGCAAAGAATAAATAGAGCGCCGTTGGGAATTGAAAAAAGAATTTGCCAAATTTTTATCAGTTTTTGTTTCAGCTTGGATTTCACTAAAATGCACTCGGCCCCAATGACATTCAAGCTTTTGTCATGTCATTGTTCGACCCTATTAGGCTATATTATGCTATGCTAGCAAAATGTAGTTTTATTTTGCAATTAAATGTCGATTTGGTTGTATTGCCGATCAGCGTTATTATGGTTTCTACTATTTTAACGGTGATTATTTGGGTATTATCGCATTACAAAACACCTAGCTCGTAATCGTAACAATAAACTGCGCATCATGCATTTTGATAAGCGAAGCGAAGACTTCAATTTCACTGACCCCCCTCCCCCCCAAAAAAAAAAATTAAAAAAAAAAATAAAAATAGCTCGTTTTTTTGTCTGTTCGCACTCAACCGGGCAAACAATTGGAGGGGACCTTCGAGATCTCTGAACTTAGATCTGCCGACTTTTGTGGTAGGCCTACAACCGAAGAAATATTTCTCACAAATATTGTAGGCTACTTTTACGATTTTTTTTCGATTTTTAATATGCTAGCAAAATGTAGTTTTATTTTGCAGCAAATGTCGATTTGGTGACATTGCCGATCGGCGTTATTATGATTTCTACTATTTTTACAGTGATTAATTGAGTATTATCGCATAACAAAACACCTCTACCTATGCCCTATGCACGCATAGTAGGCTAACACGTAACAATAAACTGCGCATCATACATTTTTTTTTGATGAGCTAAGCGAAAACTTCAATTTCACTGCCCCCCCCCCCCCCCCACACACACAAAAAAAATAAAATCTGAACTTAGATCTGCCGAGTTTTGGGTACAATCGAAGAAATAATTCCTCATGAATATTGTCGAGGCTACTTTTACGATTTTTTTTTACCATTTTTAATGCGATATTTTCGAGATATTTAGCTCTCAACCGGGCAAACGGCTACACCGATCTTGATGAAACTTTATGGGAACGTTTGAAACGATACATGCATGACATTTATCAACATTTTGGTTATGTTTTCACCATCCTAAATTCTTATACTTCGTTTCGGTTTATGGCCATTTTCAATTTCAGGTAGGTATAAATCATGTGGGCTGCGAGGCTCTAAGCCGATCAAAAGAATTCATTTTTGGTCGATGTTTAGGCCTACATATTTTGTGTGATATAACGGGATCAAAATTTGGAAAATATAAATTTCTTTGAAGACAGGCACCACTTTTATGAGTACGCAGAAATAAATCATCTTGATTGATGGCAAAAAGTGGGCGTAGTTAGAAAAGTACGAACGGATATTTTCGACCGAAATTATAGCGTGTTTATTTGATTTGATTTTGATATACGTCGAGTCGAACACAATGGCAATGCTGTTTGGGCAAGGGCATCCGTCCGAAACCCAGTGTAAATATAGTTCTAAACCTTAGGTAGCTCGATATAATTAAAACAAAAACAAGAATTGAAACAATTTGAAAAATATTTCATAACCAAAATAAAAGATGCACGCAAAATAAAACAATTTGGCCTACAAGTTGAAATATACAAACATTACAATTACGAAGATGGGGGACGGGGCGCAAATACAATGGTGAACACACAAGCCGACTTTCCCTCGCGACAAGGCAATTTAAAATAAATTATCGTCACTTTAATTTTAGAAAATTTAAGTGTGCATAATGCAAGCAATCTTCAATTGTCATAATTTGATCGGAATGACGTTGAAAATACGAAGAACGATCATGGCCGTTTTCTGTGTTCAAAGGACTTCATGTTTTATTCTTTTTTTCGATTTAGTGCGCCGTACGACGCCCTTTGCAACTTAAACGAGTGGCCGGACACCCACACAACCACCACCTGCATCGTGGGCCATCACCCGAAGTCACGTAGTCCAAGCCATTTCGCCAAACCGATGGCGATAAAGAAACCCAATTATATTTTTAGTTCGGCTTTAGGCTATTACCATGAGTTCGTTAAACGTCTAGGTAGCCGATTCATTGTCAAGACAATAAAACATTTGAGGTCACCGAGTCGGTGTACGTGAGCTTTTGGTCACGTAGGCGCGCGTACTCCAAGGATGTGATGAGCACAAAACACACTAACTAGCCTTGCCTTGTGCAAGTACTAAGTGTTTAATTTTAGTTGGGCCTGTGTCTGTCTGTCTCAGCTTTGCAATGCCAGTCTAATCTGGTTGAGTTGCCGATGTGAGTTAGATCCGGTCGGATATTTTTGTTCATAAGTGGTGTCACTACTTTAGTCGGGCCAATGTATTATCTGTGGTGGAGGCTATTCAAGGTGTCTTGAGTCAAGCAGTCAGTGTAGGCGGAAAGTGACGTAATCAAGTCACAATGCAAACCAAACATATGATAACAAATCAACAGTTACGCCAGGCGCTCACGTTTTTACCATGAAGCAAGCAATCATTTACAAAATACTTCTGAGATTGTTAATTCATTGTTGGTGGACAATCAAATAAACAAGCGCGTAAGGTAAAAACTATTTTTGTAGTTAGTGGAGTGAGATGTTTTCTGGATGTCCAACGTTATGAAGTGCCTGGTGTGGGGGTGGGGATTTTCCCATCCTACGTGCCTGCAAATAATTTATGGTGTCATCGTCAATAATAACTTTTAAGATCAGGACATCACTGACACGCGAGGTTCTTATTAGCAAGCATAGTTCGATTGAGTCCAGCCCTTGAGCATCCTTCACTACACCTATGGGCCAGCGCACCCTAATTACACTTTCATCTGATAACAAAATAACGGTTCAACGTTTTGATTGTAGGCTACAGAACGCAGACGTCGCAGTTCGCAGTTGGTACTTGTTATCCGGGTTGTGAAAAGTTAAGATACAGTTGCTTAGAGGTAAAATGCTGCCCATATTATAATACCAATGTAAACAGAATTCACTTGAACGTTATCTATGTATGATAAAAGAGTTTAAAATGTGTCAGCTCTCAACTTTACTTATGTCAAATATATAGGTACTACTTTTAATACGAGTTCCAAAGTACCTAGCCTGAACTATGGAAGAGTGCTTCGTATTCTTATATTTATGGTAACGAGGAGTGCGCCGATTGTCTGCACTTGCAGTTTGTGTAATGCCTTGTTTCAATAATAAATAAGAGGTTTCCGTTTTGTTGTTGAATAAGTTAATGTCTGTAGAATTTTAGGTGGCTTTCGCCTGGTGCACTCGATATTCAATGATTTTTCCTAAGGATCATCTCATTTGTGAACTGTAAGCTCTCAATTTTTATTGACGTACCAGTTGTACAGTAGGATTTGTGTTTTTGTATAATATAGGTACGAAGTGGGAATGTTAATCTTCTTCATTAGCTACATCTACAGCGAATACATAAAATGAATGTATCAAATCTTATTTATTTTTCACTGTTATCAAGAGATTGTTAGACCACGTTTCTTCCGGTGTAATTGTGTTGTCAAGTTTTATTTCAACGAGACTAAGACAATATGATTATGAATGTTCGATTGCGCGGGATTTGCGCCAGTGGCCCAGTTTCCTTGACGCTAATTTGCTGCACCAAGCTCGTCTGTCTGTAGTTTGAATGTATCGATCCAACTCAAAAGCTGCTGGTGTTCGGTGCACGTGGGAGCGTACGAAACGAAACTCGATCACAGGGTTACTAGTTCGAATCTCACGAGTCACGACCACGACCCTGCTGGTGTGGCATGTGCATGTGGCAGAGGGACCCTTAGCTCTAGGGGAAACTAGAAACTCATCAGACTCTTGTCAGATGGCGACGACGTTTGCTGGCCCATGTTATTGGTCGTATACATAGCACGCGTGACTAATTACATTACGTAGTGTAACTTATTAGATTTTCGTGACCTTGCTCCTTACAGTCATGTACTCGTGTTATAGTGCACGTGTGAAACCGATGTTTACACGGTCGACGCGTGGTACAATCGTGTTGGTTTGGTTGAAACCTACGGATGCCATAAGCGAGGAAGTACCTACGGAAGGAGGCTGCCTGCCTGACTTTAATTTTCCAACAGCCAAGAGCCAATCAAAACATTGAAATAAACAAAAGCTATGTTTGATTGCCAACTTGTAGTTTTTTCATTGGCCTGATCCGGCACTCTGAAGGAATACAATAAGTAGTCGCGTAAGTGTGTTTCGTAAACAAATTGTGTTCGATAACATTTATTTGACGATGTATTCGGTACCTACTCGACAACTGCATCGGCTAGTGAGGGACGAAGCCGAGATATCACAATCATTCTATAGATTATATACTATAAAAAAATACTGTATGTTCCTCGTAGAATTATCAATTTGTGCAATCAATAAGTTCAAGGGATTAAACGTGTAAAGTCCTTTGCAAGTAAAGAACGATCCCAGGTATCGAGAAATTTCCCCTCCTCGTTAAAGTCTAAGACGGCATTAAAGTCCCACAACTTTCATACAAAGACGCATTATTGGACAAAAGAAGCAACCCTTGTAGTCAATTTAACGCCTATTAACTCTGGAAATGACTGCTTCTAAACTATTTCACGATGTTGCCAAATCGCCAAACTGCTTTCCGTCAATACTTACAATAGCTTATAACAGGTATATTGGCAACGAGGCGGCGGGTGGAGTAGGACCCCTGGAGATTGACATCAACCCTTTTTCCGCTTGGCTGATTTGGAGAAATGGGACTTTAATTCTGTCCTAGACTTTACCACCTCCACTCGGCACGGGTGACAGTGCTCGCGAGACGTTGGAATGCGGTAGGCCACATGACCCATTCATCTTGGTGTCTTTGTTAAGAAAGCAATTTTTTCAAGTAGTTGAAATGTTATAATTTCTCATTTATTTCCAAATATATGTAATAATCACGTAAAATTAATATAAAATAAACTTTGTATTTTTAAAATAGTTTGAAAACTGCCGTAATTATTGCCTGCCATAATTATTCTGATCGTAACCATGAAGTTACAACTAACTCTAATTACGGCAGTATTCATGCTATTTTAAAAATACAAAGTTTATTTTATATTAATTTTACATGATTATTCCTTATATTTGAAAATAAATGAGAAATTATAACATTTTAACTACATCAAAAAATTTCTTTCTTAACAATGACACCTGGATGAATGGGTCATGCGGCCTACCGCATTCCAACGCCTCGCGAGCACTGTCACCCGTGCCGAGTGGAGGTGGTAACGAGGAGGGGAAATTTCTAGATACCTGGGATCGTTCTTTACTTGCAAAGGACTTTAGGAAGCTACCTTCTTTTTTATCCCTGCTGCCAGTTGGAAAAGACTGTTATTACTTACTAGGAAAACGCTTAAGTCCCGCCGCGTTGTTGGATGAGCGTAATTGGTGCATTGAGCTGCCATGTGTTACGCGGATTTTCTGTTGTTCTGTGAAAAAATCATTACTTAGTCGAAGATTTTTTTAAATTAAATTAAATAAAATAAAAAATAAACAATTTTTTTAATAAATCATAATTTTTAAAAAAAAAAAAATCGTAAAATTGCAATTTTCATAAGAAATAATTATTTGATTGCGCTCAAATTTTACACGAGTGTATGAATTCATGAAATTAAGGTTCTGTGAAAAAATCATTACAATAGGATAAAGCATGTAGGTGTTATAAGTCAAAGAATTGTTTTTAAAATCGAAAAAAATCGTAAAATTGCGTTTTTTATAAGAAAAAATTTCCCGATTGCGCTCAAAAACGTGGCAGTTCTAAGTTCAGAGATTTCGAAGGCCTCCATAAAATTTCATCGCAATCGGAGTATCGGTTTAGCCGGAATCGTGTTAACAAACACACAAAAATACAAAAAAAAGAAGAAAAAAAAACATTCCGGATTTTTTTCTCCAGTGTAGTGAAATGGAATCTTCGCTTCGCTCGCTACGCTCATCCAATTATCATGTGGAAAATTCACTTCGAAATTTTGTATATAGGCAGTGGCAGGCCTACTACCACTTTTTTAATATATATTTTCATCTCCTTGTATTTTCAAACCCGTTGGGTAATGGTTTTTATTCATGTGTTGATTTGAATAAACCCCCACCCGTTTTCATCTGGCTGGGCAAAACCTTTTCAATCTCCAGGGAGATTGATTGTGTATGAACACTTGATACACAGAGGTTCTGATGAAATGTTAATTCCCCGTGTCCAGCATACGATGGTGCTTCCGACAGTGTGCGGTCGCCGAAGTGGCTGACGTGCGTGTCAGTGCGTGTACCAGCCACCAGGGGGGTGGCTCGATCGGCACGTACACGTCGACCGACACCGACCCGGTGCTCTTGAGATTTCGGCGCTCGATAAGAAAAAATCATTTGACGCCGGGAGTCGGCACCTGTTTTCTCTATGTTTAAATTGTCGTTCCTTCAAGAATGTGGGTTAATACTATCATTATAAAGGAACACCGTCATACTCTTGTCTTATCTATTATGTAGCTTATGTTTGGGCTTTTCGCTTTTGGGACGCACCGACGCAGGTTTTAAATATGACTCCAAGGATTTGGATTGATTTCTGTATAATTGTTGAGTGATTGCAACCATTCATCGCGTTCGCCATCACATTTTCAGCGTACACTACACTAATGTGCAGTATCCGACCCGACGTCACAAAAATGCATATTATTATCATTTCTAATGTCAATCCCATATTAAAACCCTCAAAGTTCTACCAGTTCTACTGCTCCAAGGTTTCCGGTGTAGGTACATTGGTAACAATAATTGATCTAATTTGCCATAACCCCAGGCTGACAGGTTGAGGTTACAAAACCATGCGTTGACTCAGGCTGTACGTAAAAAGGAACTAGAATATATCAATCCTGTTAAGTTGTTATGATAAGCGTACAACACGACAATCTTATCAGGCTATTTTGCAACCAGTGACAGCTTGTTCTACTTCCAAACAATCCAGACAATGTTGTTAGTACTGAGTTCTGGGCCTATTATGTACGTCGATATTGTTAACTACAACACGTTGAATTGATACGGGGTCAGTATTTTATATTCGATACAAATTTTGATTTCCCATGCAATGCTTACAAATTTCGTTTAATTAATACATTCGTATAGCCTACCTACTCAGTCAGTCACATTAGTGATCATAACTGATTTTGTTGGTAACTTTAATTTAAAGTAAACCAGCCAACCGTGTCTTGTCATTTTACAATAGGCTACTAGGAAAACACCAAAGTCGTTAGACGAGTGAGTGAGCCATGTGTTGAGTACCCGGTAACATTCCCTTTCTTCCCCATACCTAAGGCCTCCCTACCCTATCATAGGCTAGAGTGGCGCATTATGGCCCTACAGTTGACGCGCCCTTTTACCAACTAAACTTAAAAACTCTTTTAATTATACCAATATAATTATAAAACTTAAATGCAAATTGAACATGACTCGCTCACTCGTCTAACAACGACTTTGGCGTTTTCCTAGTCTACCCAAAATGTGGGAGACCTGGGTTCAATCCCTTGGTTGGGAAAGATTTTGTAATTTCTGCATTGTATTTTAAAAATTATTAAACATGTTTTGAAATGCATAAAACACAGTGTAGTCTTACTAGGAAAACGCTTAAGTCCCGCCGCGTTGTTGGATGAGCGTAATTGGTGTATTGAGCTGCCATGTGTTATGCGGATTTTAAAAAAAAATAAATTAAATTAAATTAAAAAAAATTAACTTCAATTTTAAATTTTTTTAATTAATCGTAATTTAAAAAAAAGGAAAAAAATCGTAATATTGAAATTTTCATAAGAAATAATTATTCGATTGCGCACAAATTTTACAAGAATATATAAAATTAATAAAATTAAGGTTCTGTGAAAAAAATCATTACAATAGGATAAAGCATGTAGGTGTTATTTGCCAAAGAAATTTTAAAAATCGAAAAAAGTCGTAAAATTGCGATTTTCGTAAAAAATAGTTTTTTGATAACGCTCAAATTTCACATGAATATATCAATTCATGAAATTAAGGTTCTGTGAAAAAATCATTACAATCGGACAAAGCATGTAGGTTTTGTAAGTCAAAGAAATGTTTAAAAAATCGAAAAAAATCGTAAAATTGCGATTTTCATGAGAAATAATTTTCCGATTGTGCTCAAAAACGTGGCAGTTCTAAGTTCAGAGATTTCGAAGACCTCCATAAAATTTCATTGCAATCGGAGTATCGGTTTAGCCGGAATCGTGTTAACAAACAGACAAAAATACATAAAAAAAAGGAAGAAAAAAACATTCCGGATTTTATTCTCCAGTGTAGTGAAATGGAATCTTCGCTTCGCTCGCTACGCTCATCCAATCATCTGTGACAATAGTAGGATGACTGTGGAAAACATAGCCAGTACAAAGTATATGTAAAGATTGCAAGGTTTACTCAATCTCCGAGCGGAATATGGGGGTACCTTGAGCGTGCAAGATTTGATACACTTGCATTTTCACAGCTCGACAATTAGCGTTGTTGGATGAGCGTATATGGTGCATTGAGATGCCATGTGTTACGCGGATTTTCTGTTGTTCTGTGAAAAAATCATTACTAAGTCGAAGATTTTTTTTAAATTAAATTAAATTATATAAAAAATTAACTTAATTTTTATAATTAATTTAAAAAAAATTAACTTAATTGTTTAATCGTAATTTTTTAAAAAGAAAAAAATCGTAAAATTGCAATTTGCACAAGAAATAATTATTCGATTGCGCTCAAATTTAACACGAATATATTAATTCATGAAATTAAGGTTCTGTAAAAAAATCATTACAATAGGATAAAGCATGTAGGTGTTATAAGTCAAAGAATTGTTTTTAAAAAGAAAAAAAACATAAAATTTTGATTTTCATGAGAAATAATTTTTCGATTACGCTCAAATTTCACACGAATATCTTTATTCATAAAATTAAGGTTCTGTGAAAAAATCATTACAATCGGATAAAGCATGGTGGTGTTATAAGTCGAAGAATTTTTTTAAAAATCGGAAAAAATCGTAAAATTGCGTTTTTTATGTGAAAAAATTTCCCGATTGCGCTCAAAAACGTGGCAGTTCTTAGTTCAGAGATTTCGAAGGTCTCCATAAAATTTCATTGCAATCGGAGTATCGGTTTAGCCGGAATCGTGTTAACAAACACACAAAAATACAAAAAGAAAGAAAGAAGAAGAAAACAAAACATTCCGGATTTTTTTCTCCAGTGTAGTGAAATGGAATCTTCGCTTCGCTCGCTACGCTCATCCAATGAAATATTTAGATTTGTGTTAACGTCTTCATCAGTGTGTACCTTGACGACAAGTTTTAGGCTTAAATACTAATTTAACTAGGAAAACGCTTAAGTCCCGCCGCGTTGTTGGATGAGCGTATATGGTGCATTGAGATGCCATGTGTTACGCGGATTTTCTGTTGTTCTGTGAAAAAATCATTACTTAGTCGAAGATTTTTTTTAATTTAATTAAATTAAATAAAAAATTAACTTAATTTTTATTATTAAATAAAACAAAATAAAAAATTTACTTAATTTCTTTAATCAAGGCTATTCCACCGCGTTTTTCTATTTTCCAAAATATGCTACAAAGTTAAAATATAGTGAATGGCTTTGAAACATGGCTATTTTAGAAAATCAAAAATATTTTTTCCAAATTTTTCTGATCCGGTACACGGCCAATATAGCCACCTCAAAATAATTTCAAACTTCAATTCGCCAGGGCACACCATTCAACGTACGGTGTTGTGCTTTTGTGACATTAATTTTTAACTGTTTTTCTATGGACTGACTGAGAGAAAACAGATTTATTTTAACAAGTGTCTTTCCAGCGAATTTTTTCGTTTGGCGGTATTTTTTACCGATTTGTACCGCCAAACAAAAAATTTGCAGGAAAGACAATTGTTAAAATAAATCTGTTTTCTCTCAGTCAGTCCAAAGAAAGACAGTTGAAAATTAATGTCACAAAAGCACAACACCCTACGTTGAATGGTGTGCCCTGGCAAATTGAAGTTTGAAATTATTTTGAGGTGGCTATATTGGCCGTGTACCGGATCAGAAAAATTTGGAAAAAATATTTTTGATTTTCTAAAAAAAACATGTTTCAAAGCCATTCACTATATTTTGACTTAGTAGCATATTTTGGAAAATAGAAAAACGCGGTTGAATAGCCTTAATCGTAATTTTTTAAAAAGAAAAAAATCGTAAAATTGCAATTTGTATAAGAAATAATTATTCGATTGCGCTCAAATTTAACACGAATATATTAATTCATGAAATTAAGGTTCTGTAAAAAAATCATTACAATAAGATAAAGCATGTAGGTGTTATAAATCGAAGAAATTTTATAAAAATCGAAAAAAAATCGTAAAATTGCGTTTTTTATGAGAAAAAATTTCCCGATTGCGCTCAAAAACGTGGCAGTTCTAAGTTCAGAGATTTCGAAGGTCTCCATAAAATTTCATCGCAATCGGAGTATCGGTTTAGCCGGAATCGTGTTAACAAACACACAAAAATACAAAAAAAAAAAGAGAAAAAAAAAAAAACATTACGGATTTTTTTCTCCAGTGTAGTGAAATGGAATCTTCGCTTCGCTCGCTAGGCTCGCTACGCTCATCCAACAACAAAGAAAAAGTATTTTTTTCGAAAACAAAACCATTGTGGTCAAAATAATTCCTACACATTCGCAGGCTATTTTTCAAATTATTATTTCTTGTAGTTTTAAATTGCAATGGATCTAGCTGATTTTGTTGCTAAGTTAACTCGTACCGGATGTCTGATTAAAATTTCAGCGCAATTTGTTTAGCGACTCGGCTGATTTTCGACGTTCACACACACACATAGGCCCTACTCACAGAATCACGGAAGTGCCATATTTCTTGAATTGTATTCTCAGTCGCTCCCAGGGGCGGATCTAGGACATAATCATGGGGGGGGGCGATTTGCGCGCGTATATACATCCGTGGAAACGGGGCGAGGCATAGGGGCAGAGCCCCCCCCCATTTTTAGCGGCGCAGGCAAAAAATTTTGAAAACGGTTTTTAGAGTGCATTTGGTGAGTTTTAGAAACAAGTGGTGGTCTGAATGCAATACCGAAAATATGTAGTTTGTGTGCGTCAATTTGTTTTGTCGTCATGTCGAGCTTACAATTTACAGCATATTTGATAACATATTGACGTTTGATCATATTTTCAATTTAGCAAGACACATTTCAAAGGCAGACTGAAGATGCAGGGACAGATCTAGCCTTGATTTATGGGAAGGAGAAGTTTCATGGAAGGCGCATCTTGCTAGATGCTCGATTAGTTACACACACACAGCATGGCAACAAACGTCAAATTCGCACAATCACACAAAATTGGGCGCTTTCGCGCTTAAATAATTCCACATTCGCAGCCTATTTTTCAATTTATTACTTCTTGTAGATTTAAATCGCAATTAATCTAGCTGATTTTGTTAGCAGTTCTCAGTAAACTCGTACCGGATGTCTGTTTTAAATTTCAGCGCAATCTATTCAGCGATTCGGCTGATTTTCGAAGTACACACACACACACTCGCAGAATCACTGAAGTCCCATATTTCTTGAATTGTATCCTCAGTCGCTTCGCTCCCTTGTATAAATAGCCTATAAAACTAGTATAAAATTGTGAGAGATATCTTTCCAAACTAAATTTTTATTTCTTTTTCTTGCAGGCAATGATTGCTTGCTACCCAGGCTACGGATCTCATTATGTTAAACACGTGGACAATCCCAACAAAGATGGTCGATGTATCACAGCTATTTATTACCTTAATAAGGATTGGGACATTAAGGTAAAGAATACAATATCTTATTCTAGATGAAGCCAACACAATCAATACTCTCTGCAGAGGTAGCCCAGTACGAAATGAATTGTAGTACAGATTATATTGTATGATAATGTCCTTCATTTCAAAGAGTACATTTTTAACCTGCATGAATGGTCAAATCATAAAATTAGTTTTAAAAACATATAATATGTAGGCTATTATAATTAAAACTTGAGACACAAATTAAGAAGAAGAATAAGAATGACAGCACCAACAGTGTTGGCTCAAGAGGGGACGCTGAGCTTGGCCCAACTCAAATGCGCGCAATCAGGTGTTGATGATTTTTGCTCAACGGTTGATAATAAATATCATTACCAAATTTTGTATGGAAATTAATAAAGTAGGCTTACTTTTATATTGACATCCGCAATTAGTTGCAAAAATAAGCCTTAAAGATCCATGTGCAAGACTTAGGCTAAAGTCCAAAACATAAAAAAATGGGAAATCCAAAACATGGATTTCAATTCTAGAAATTCTCACCAAACCGTTTACCTTACGATAAAACCAAATTGACCTGCGCATTCACATTGATTTAAACGTTGATATCCAGTTTGCAAATTTGAGTTTAAAAAAAAATGTACACTTGGAATAAATTCCCGAAGTTCACCAAAATGGAGTAAATTACGGTGATTTCACTAATTTTTAATTCAAAATCAATTACTTATTAATTTAGGAATCTGCGTACTGGATAATATACATATTCTTTGTTAAAGTTAGTGTGAAATTTGATAACGGTGTTATAAACAGTTTACCTTGAAAAAACAGAAAGCTGAGCACCTAAACTCATCTCCGCGCCAGCCTTAGTGACTCCTCTTAAGCGCAAAACTCTGATTTGGGAGGTCCCGGGTTTGAATCCCATCAAGACCGGCAATCTTGACTGAATTTTTCCAAGGTATTTCTCAGTCGTTAATGCGAATGCAAGGGATTGAGTCCTCTTAGCATGTCTTGGGACATTTGTCATTTTGGACCTGAAGCGGGTCACATCCTACTGCGGGCATCCCTACAAAAAGTTTTTTAATACCCGGTACCTACTTACCCCATTAAGTGGGCCTAATAATTTTAAGGTAAGTTGTCATCCTTCTGTAAGTCATGTATGTCCACTGTATACCGGTCATATATATATTAGGCCTATTTCTGTACCATACTTGGTTCTTGGGTTAAAAGCCACATCGAAATGAACCAGTGCAGGAACTGGGCACCCATCGATGTTAAATCTGAATTGCCTTGGATATAGTTCGTTCCAGATAAGAATGCCACGGCCGAAGGATCGCAGCACTGTCGCCTTTGCCCTGTAGCCACCGGTTTGGAAAAAATATATATATTTTGGCTTTATTTATAACTACTTCTGAATGTGGAAACAACTTATTTTAAGAAAAGACTTAGATGACCTGGAATATAAAAGAGTTGTGGAAAAATTACGTCAAATTACGTAAAAATATGATCACCCAAACACTAGTATCAAGGTTGGCAACAATTGTGCGGGAAGATTTAAATAATCAATACCAACTAGAGAAAAAAATTACACTTTGAAGTGCATTTATAACACATTTAAAAAAAATATGTTCGTCATTGATTGCAAATATGATTTTCAGTTTCTTCATCTTTTGATAACAGCTTTTAACATAAAACCACATAATTAGGTAACAAGATGAGTATCTGTGTAAATTGTCAAGAGTTGGTATACGTGCTCGCAGTTCTTAAGCATCATTCACAATCAGTTCTAAGTCGTAAGGCGCAAGGCGTAAGGCGCAAGTCGTAAGAAATGCTAGGCGTTTACAACAACCATACCATTTTTCATTGCTCCTGTGTATTGCGCATGCGCGTACAGTCAGCTGTGGAGTTTCCTTGTTCGTGATTGGCTCGTCGTAAGAAACCGTCGTAAGAATTGGATTTTGGGCAATTCGTTACGACATAAACCATACGCCTTGCGACTTGGGACGTGTTGTGAACGTTCTGATTGAAATTCATACTCGGCAATACAAATTATTACGCCTTAGGCCTTGCGCCTTACGACTTAGAACTGATTGTGAATGATGCTTTAGATCACGTGGCATTCTTATCTGGTACGAACTATATCTTCAGGGTGACGGTGACCTTACAGTGGCTGGCACGCGCGCAACCACCTCATATCAAAAAAGGTGCAAGGTGGCAAAATCATATCGAAAAGAGATAATCTCTCCCCTGCTCTAATGTAGTGAAACCTTTTTACTTTGGCTTCTTTCCACAAGGCCCGACAAGGTTTCAAGTGAAATGTAGATGTAGATGTAGATGTATTAGCCTCTTTGAAATTCAGTGGTATACAGGATATACATATATACATACATACATACAGGATATAGTTTTTGCACCTGCATTGTTGGATGGAGGAAGATAACAGTCTGAAGAAGGTCCCAAAGCCCAAATGTTGCACCTGTTTTGACAGATTACACTGAACAGGTCTATTGACCACTGGTGAGGCATCACAATAGGCTTCCACGCACAAGGCAGACTCTGGCTATTTTCTCTCTTGTTTAGATTGTTAGGCCATTTGTCAATCTACAGATTTGCTGATAATGCGGGACTAGAGTAACTGAATGGTTATGGTGTTCTGGATGCCCAGTTTCAGTTTCTACACTGGTTCGTCATTTCAACACAGTTTAACCAGAGAATCCAGTATTGTGCCTATTACAAGCCGTAAAAATCTACAACAATCCATATATA
Organism: Sweltsa coloradensis; assembly: GCA_024449915.1. Classification (NCBI taxonomy): domain Eukaryota; kingdom Metazoa; phylum Arthropoda; class Insecta; order Plecoptera; family Chloroperlidae; genus Sweltsa; species Sweltsa coloradensis. The sequence continues at coordinate 221,649 of JAMZAV010000657.1, forward strand.
TATATATATATTACCTAATACTTTAGGCAGAAATTAAAAAAGTGACTACACCGGGGATCGAACCCGGGACCTTAGCTGTCCGGGCTATGCTCTTTACTAACTGAGCTATGCGGCCACCAATTTAAAACTGTCTAATTTTTGGTCTGTTTTAGACAGTTTTTAATTGGTGGCCGCATAGCCCAGTTGGTAAGAGCATAGCCCGGACAGCTAAGGTCCCATGGTTCGATCCCCAGTGTAGTCACTTTTTTAATTTCTGTCTAAAGTACAGCGCCATAGTTGCCTACTATAAAGCCAAGGTTAAATTAAACATATATGTATAAATATATATTAGTAATTACTAATTAGGCATGTGATGAAATGCTTGGATTTTAAAGTACGCAACTGTTTTGCTGCAATGTGTAATATATATATTAATGAACTAGGTTTTTCGGTTATTATGCCACGTTTATTTACATTAGGCCAACGCTTCGATGAAATTTCACTCATCTTCTTCAGGGCCAATACAACTTAATATATAAAAAACAAAAACTACATTACATTGATAAATACAGAACAAAACTGGGAAAACAAAATACAACAAATATAAACAATAGAAATCACTTAATCAAACATCAATCAAACAATCGAAACGTTGACCTAATGTAAACAAACGTGGCATTATAACCGAAAAACCTAGTTCATTAATTCATACCGGCCACGAAAATATCCAAAAACAACATATTTATATATAATATTAATATGTTTTTGAAGGTTTTCGTGGCCGATATGTATTAAAGTAATCGGTTTTTCGGTTTCAATGCCACGTATATTTTCGTTGGGCCGACGTTTCGATGAGATTTCACCCATCATCTTCAGGGCCAATACAACTTTTAATGTCATCCCCATAAGAGGCGAATTATTTGTCATCGAAACATCAGCCTAACGAAAATATACGTGGCATTGAAACCGAAAAATAGATTACTACTTTAATACATATTGGCCACGAAAACCTTCAAAAACAAATAATTTGCCTCTACGGGGAGGACATTTAAAGTTGTATAGGCCCTGAAGATGATGGGTGAAATCTCATCGAGACGTCGGCCCAACGAAAATATATGTGGCATTGAAACCGAAAAACCGATTACTTACTACTACGATATATATATATATTAGTATATACATAATAAAAATATTTCAAAATGGCTCCACCAGGGATTATCTGTTTGCTGGGCAGATGCCTGACCAGTTGAGCTATGGAGGCAATGTATTCTATCTTATTTATTGATGGTTTCTGTGTAATATGTATGTGTAAGCCTATTATATATTTTGCAGGATTTCCTACCTTTATTTAAAACCCAATGGTCTAAACAATTATTAATAACTTATTTCAGAGAAATGGTGGGTTGCTACGAATATTCCCTGAAGGCCAAAGCCAAGTTGCAGATATTGAGCCATTGTTCGATCGTATCTTATTTTTCTGGTCAGATCGCCGAAACCCTCATGAAGTACAGCCTGCTTACACAACTAGATATGCTATAACGTTGTGGTACTTTGATGCATCAGAGAGGGACGAAGCATGCAAGCGATTTCAAAAAGAGCGTAAGTGTTGCATAGTTAAATTTGTACTACTAGATTATGCATACATTTAATTTGTGTACCGTACATTGATGAAATATATCTTTTTCTGTGACCCACTATCCAGATAGGGCCGAGGCTAATGCTAACTTCATCTGACAAGGGATTAATTAAATGCTGAAGTTTCCCTGGTACAACTAGGTATATTAAATACTAGCAAACGCTCAGTTGGACGCGTTGGTAAGCAAGCACGTGCTATAGCTAGACCCACATTGCACATTTTTAAAAAATTTTAAATTTGCGCCTTCGCTGTACACGGGGCCATGTTTTCAATATTATTTATTATTGCCAAGGTATTTGGGTAAACCCGTGGGTAAACCTTTACTTTGTGGATAAAACCCACCGCCATCTAGAGGACCTTGACATCATTTTCTTGGGAAAACTATTGTAACTCTTTGGTAACGAATAATACACTGCTTCCTCGATAGTATTTTGATGACTTCTAGGTGGCAGTGCATAGTGGCCAGAAACCTCGTGCGACTTTTCGTTGCCATGGTAACGTTGCTTTTGTTAAAATGTAATTTCCATCTACACTACTTATCGGATCAAAATAAAATTAACATATTCGTGACCAGACGGACATTCTAAATGATTTGGCCACCTCAGATTTTGTCGCTGTTTAGTTTGAAAAAAAAAACTTTCGATTAACTTTAATGTAACTTTGTAACTTTTTGAACGATTTTGCCACAAAACTAATGGCATTCAATCCTCCATTCGAACGTTATGGCGAGACATACAAACAAAACAAAAAAAACAGTGACTATTTTTTCCGGCAGAGTCAAATGGAAACGCTCGCTTAATCAATGAGGTTCAATTCCTTCAATTTGTTGTTCGTTATAGTTTATTTGTCACTTTCAAAGGTCCTCAACAGTTAAACACCTGAGCGCAAGTTTGATATAGGCCTAATAATGCGAAATGCCACTGCTGTATATCGGATCTAATCTGTTCAACTCTCTTAATTCCAGGTGCCCTACATCGGAAGCCTCGTACAAACCTGCAACCGTTGAAGTGAAGTGCCTGCTTCTATACTAAATGAGTAAATTGCTTTAACTTCTAATAGCCTCTTTGTAATTTTACCTATCTTTAACATGTACTGCATACTCTTTTATTTTGTTGTATGCATCTTCTGTTCTATTGTACAGTACCTAATATAGTAGCCTACCAAATTCAGTATATTATTAACTATGCATAAGAAGTAACATGCATACTCCTACTTTATACCAAAATAACCAATAGTAATGTGAATGATGGATGTGCAATTGATAAATATTTCTGGTGATGAGAGTACTCATTTTGGTGCTGTTAAATAATATTTAATTTATGAAAGTAAATGTGCTATCTAAAATCTGATATGAATCAGTGTCACACTATCGACTTCATTGACACAAGTTATTGGCTCAACTACATTGCATAGGAATTGGAAGTCACCAACATTGCTCAAAAGTAGAGCTCATTCCTACTAATCGTCAACGTATTGCCGTGTTCGTCGAAGTTGAGTCAACATGTAGTGTTCTACTGTAGTATCCCAGCTTTGTGTATCTACCCAAATATGGTCGCCAAGTTGAGTTAGTAAGCTGCATCCACAAGTTGATAGTGTAACAAGGGTTACACAAAAAATAAATGTGTGCCTTTAACAGCATACTAAATTTATATTTTGTACCACCCACCTTGATTTGGAGGACAATTACAATCTCCTTGAAATATTATGTACCGTAATAACAATCTATGTTTACTGTATTTTGAATTAATGAATAATTATTAATTATGTAAACACTAAAAGAGTTGATCTATTAGTTGTCACTTGTTAATCTGCAAGTCCGGAAGTATTTTATCAGTATAGATTTTTAATGTCGTATTGTAGTCATAGGAAGAATAACATATGTAGCACAGTTCACCAAACCCACACGTGTGTAACTAAAGTTGGAAATAAAACACAACGTGTACTGTAAGTTACCATATTTACTTGACAAGTTGACAGTATTTTGCACCACAGTTTTAAGTCACTGACTTATATCGAATATGTACCTTTTAACTACTAGTGGGTTTTGTTAACTAATCCCGTGTGCAATTTTGTGATAGAGTATTGAGAGTGGTATCATTTTTTTCCTTGTGAAGTACTGATTCGGAAAAGTTATGGTGGGGATCTGGGACACGCGACTGGAGGGGGTGAGGGGTGGGGGTTAAAATGTCAAAATTTTATAAATATAATCAAATATTTTTCTCATTTTTTCTACAATTCTAAATTGTTTTAATTATTTTTAGCTTTTTAACACTTTATTTAACTTATATATTTCAATAAATCATTAAATTGACCGCCATATTGGATTCAAAATGGCGGAAATAATTATTTCTTAAAATTCCGCACATAGTCGTGGGGGATATCAGATTAAAGGTATTTAACGTCTCAATATGGATAAGAGAACTGTTTCATGGTCATGGTTATCACTAAAAGTACCAATATCGACATTGATTTGACTTGTAGACCAGTGTCCTACCGATTTCTTCAAAATATACATTATTTTATGTTGCCATTGTCAATTTTTTAGTTATTTTTACTGCAGAGTACAAATGTATGACCTGGCATTATGATAAAGTAAAATGACATCCAACAAAATTTACGTTCAATATATTTTTCCAATATATTTCAATACATTTTGATTTAGCACAAGAACATCGTACTATATTCAACAGTTCTTCAGGCACGCAAGGGATGTCACACATTACTGGCTCATACGATTTATCATCATCTATAGTCCATCCAAAGTCTGTTACTGGTGGTATACGAGGGTTTGCAACATGCGATTGCCAGTTGCCACCAAATCAATGCTTGATAATGAGCTCTTCTGATAGCTGGGCGTAGTGCAGCTTGAGTCGGTGGCATACTTATGCCTTATACTTGCTTTTTCGTAAAAAATACAAACAACCAACATAAACACCGTCGTATCTGACGTAGAGTATTTATTTTGGGCACTCGCAAGTACACAAAGCATTATGTATTCTTCAAGGACTCGATAGGTTTCTTTTCCAATAATTGTTTTTGTTCCACCTAGTGATGCAAGGGCTTCCAGGACATTGTCATCAGCGTCTACAAACCTGTTCCAGAAACTAATCTTAGATTTACCAGAAAATGAACCAGTAATGTCAGCTCCAGAAAGAGAATGCATTCCGAGTAAAGCAACAACTCGTTTTTGTCCCAATGCTTCAGAAATTTTTCGTAATGAAATTAGGCGTTGTTTAACCCCTGTTAAAACCAGATAAGAATCTTTTGGGAGTTGTGAATATCGATGTGTAGCCAACACTAGAACGTCAGTGTCAGGAGTGATAATAGTCAAGAACTGAGCCCCTCTTTCGGTTGCATGAAGTGCATGGAGAATGATTGTCGTGTCGGCCTCTTCTTGAGAAATGCTTTTGTCGACATGAAGTTTAGTGGCTTTTGCAATGTTGCGGTAAGAAACAACACATTTTCATTCAAGTCTGTAGCCATTTTTAATATACTTTTACTCAACGATTCTGTAATCGAATCTTTATTTTTGAAATGGGACATAAGTTTGTTTAGAGGGACCGATTTTATTATTGTGTGAGGTTCTATTTTGTACTGAATGGGGGGCTTTCCCAGCTGCCGTTTGTTTCTTGTGATTTTTTTTAGCGATTTCTCAACATACGTATCAAATACAACATGAACCTCTGAGAAACTCCCATACTTTGAAAAGACTTTCTTACAAAACTGATCTGCCAAATCTGAAATTGTCCTGGTGTCCTTTGCAAGCTTTATTGCGTGTATTTCTGCCATTCCATCTACAATCCTAACTGATATTTCAGAGTTGGGATTATCATTTGGATTTAGAGATTCTGTATCGACAGCTTGCAGTTCTTTGGATGCGTGGTCTTCCAAATGATGCGTTAGCTTCCTTTTGATTGAACGTGGTTCATGGTCCATTCATTCCCAAACATACTGCATGGAACAGCAGATAGCTCGTATTTACCAATTTATTCTTTTAGATTTATTTTTGGCAGAGAATGACATAGAACAACAAGACGATTGAAAAGCTTCCTGTCTTCTTTTAATTGAACAACACCCTGTTTGGTTTTTACTTTTACTTTCTTTGACAAAGTCTTACACAGTCTCAACTTGTTTTGTGGAACTGTATCCCACAAATCAACAGTCATCAATGATACGTTCACGAACAAATTTCTGATAGTGCGCTAGACCAAGGTCTGGCACTTCATGCAACCGAAAGAGGGACTCAGTCCTTGACTATCTTCACTCCTGACACTGACGTTCTAGTGTTGGCTAAACACATCGATATTCACAACTCCAGAAACATTCTTATCTGGTTTCAACAGAGGTTAAATCACGTCGAATTTCAATACGAAAAAATTCTGAAGCAATGGGACAAAAAAGAGTTGCTGCTTTACTTGAAATGCATTCTCTTTCTGGAGCTGACATTACTGATTCATTTTCTGACAAATCTAAGATTAGTTTCTGGAACAGGTTTGTAGATGCTGATGACAATGTCCTGGAAGCCCTTGCATCACTAGGTGGAACAAAAACAATTATTGGAGAAGAAACGTATCAAGTCCTTGAAGAATACATATGCTATGTGTACTTGCGAGTGCCCAAAATAAATACTTTACGTGAGAAACGAAGGTGTTTATGTTGGTTGTTTGTATTTTTTACGAAAAAGCAAGTATAAGGCATAAGTATGCCACCGACTCAAGCTGCACTACGCCCAGCTATCAGAAGAGCTCATTATCAAGCATTGATTTGGTGGCAACTGGCAATCGCATGTTGCAAACCCTCGTATACCACCAGTAACAGACTTTGGATGGACTATAGATGATGATAAATCGTATGAGCCAGTAATGTGTGACATCCCTTGCGTGCCTGAAGAACTGTTGAATATAGTACGATGTTCTTGTGCTAAATCAAAATGTATTGAAATATATTGGAAAAATATATTGAACGTAAATTTTGTTGGATGTCATTTTACTTTATCATAATGCCAGGTCATACATTTGTACTCTGCAGTAAAAAAAACTAAAATATTGGCAATGGCAACATAAAATTAATGTACATTTTGAAGTAATCGGTAGGACACTGGTCTACAAGTCAAATCAATGTCGATATTGGTACTTTTAGTGATAACCATGACCATGAAACAGTTCTCTTATCCATATTGAGACGTTAAATACCTTTAATCTGATATCCCCCACGACTATGTGCGGAATTTTAAGAAATAATTATTTCCGCCATTTTGAATCCAATATGGCGGTCAATTTAATGATTTATTGAAATATATAAGTTAAATAAAGTGTTAAAAAGCTAAAAATAATTAAAACAATTTAGAATTGTAGAAAAAATTTGAAAAATATTTGATTGTATTTACAAAATTTTGACATTTTAACCCCCACCCCTCACCCCTTCCAGTCGCGTGTCCCAGATCCCCACCATCACTTTTCTGAATCAGTACTTCACAAAGAAAAAAATGATACCACTCTCAATACTCTATCACAAAATTGCACACGGGACCCACAAATATCATGATAAGAGAACCCACTATACCCAAGTCTATAAAATATTAATTTCCACTTCTTTTAAAATAAAATGCCTGTTCTTTTAATTTACTTATGATAATTCATTATCCAACTAAAAAAATTTATTCTCTTCAATTTATCTCGTGAAAGAAACAAATTGTTATCACCATCTGATAAAAGTACTGTTAGTATTAAATAGAGCTCAGCAAAGTTAGGTACCTTTATACTATCTTTTGTTCTGAAGGTCATTTTCCACATAGTATATTGATTTTAAGAGAGTTCTACATTCAAATATCTGTAAATTTACTAGATATGTATGTGTTTTGCAAGATGTTTTCAAGTGTAAATATATACAGGCTATATACTGCCAAGTTTTGATACTGTAATTATGAACTCCCATTTCCTTCTAATTTAAGTTAGTGACACATTAGATTGTTTAAAGACAGTAGAAGAATATAAACAGCTTGATTCCTAATTCAAACAGGACATGAATTGCTAGATAAATACACCATAGATTTAGAGTTCTTTAATACAGTGCTGTTGGATGTGTGGAGCTGGTGAACAAGACAGGAAACATCTTGTGAATGTAGGCCCTACATAATATTAAGGTTGAACAGGACAAAATGACAAATGGCATGGATTGGAGGAGGGAAAAGAAGGCCTATCTCTATTGGATAACTAGAAAACCCTTTAATTCTTGTTGCCCTCAATATGCTCTGTATATGGTCTAATAACTGTACGTTGCAAATTGATGATGATAATAATAATAATAATAATAATAATAGACATGAAAATGTCAATTATTGTGGGCATATGAAAAGAAGAACATATCGATGAACTCGAATGCATTTTTCTCGGGTACTCAGCACCAGAGTTGGGGAGTAACTTAACGAAAGTAATTTTTAGTAACTTTTAGGGTAACGCATTACTTTTACAAAATCGGCAACTTTTTAAAGTAACTGATATAGTTATTTTCAGTAACTTTCAATAAACGTTAAGAGAATATAGGACATGTGAAAATAAGCAGTATTTTGAAAATAACGTTGACTTCCAGCAAATAGCTGTTTTCTCGGCCGTTTATCAACCGATCGGCATGAAATCTTCAGCAATATAATTGTAAAGGTTTTCTATAGAGCCCTGTAGTGCCGGATTTTAAGGAAATATATACATTTATCTAGCATGAATTTTTTTAAATGGCATAATTTTTACAAAAATACTGTTTCACGCGCCGTTTCATGGAACTTTAAAAAATACCCCCAGACACTTATTTCAGAAAACTTTACTCTATTGCCCTGAATTGATGAATTTTCTCTTCAACCCAGTCAACAGAATTGTTCTATCACCAACCGTTTAGGAAAAAACAGCTATTTCCCAGGCATTGTTTTGCGTTATTTCTTTCGACTGTAGTCCGCTAGGTGGCGTAGGCGCTGCGAAAAAGTCGTGAGACGATTTCGTGTTCGAGCGAGTGTTTTGTGGAATTTGAGGGGAGGTAAACTGACAGTATCTTGTTACGCGTAGGAAGTCAATGTAACTGGCCAAGGAATTTCCGACGTAAAATCTATGCCAGAACCGGGATTTGAGACAAGGACCTTGGAGCATTGGATTGGAACTATGCATATAGGACACCATTTATCATATATTTTTGTCCCCACCATTACTATTATTAAAATAAAAATATGTTTATTGTTCTTGTTCTTGTTTGTTGTAAGTAGTCTATACTATTTTTAAATGTTCTATGTATAGTGTTTAGTGCTAGTGGTGATGCCATGTTGTTCATTTTCCTTTGAAAAAACGAATCTTTGGCCGGATTAATCAATTTGATCGGCGATGACAATGATAAAAATGAAGTGCCCCCATTTAGTTTATGAAACTGACGGTCTTGCTGAGATGATTGTCAGAAATAAGATTGATTGATATTGACCTTTACGACTGACGACTTCGCAATGTGTGTAGAGCACTTCACTCGCCAAAAGTATCTGTACAAACAAGAATTTGAACCCTGGACCTTGTGCATCGGAAACAAGAATTGTCCCTAAGGACCTCATTTATCATATTTGTAATTATTCATAATTTATATTATTGTTGTGATGAAGGTGCAAGTAAATAATTTTAAAATATATGATGAATTTACCTAGGTAGAGCTAGTGCTAACGATGATACGTTTCACCAGATGGATTCTTCAATGTTGTCGGCGAATACACAAATAACACAATAGAAGAAATCAAGATCCCTTTTTCGGTTTTAAAATAGTCCCTGGCAGCCTTTCGGATTCAAATTGTCTCCACGTATTATATTTATGCACTTACGCTAACGGCGACGAATAAGGTTTGTATATACGAATAAATTAATGTATGGTCTGGTTCTGCTAGATATCGCAAGTGCGGCAACGATTATCATAATCATAATCGGTGATTATCGTTCGGTGAATGTGTGATTGTGTTGTCTTGGGGACGGGGAACGGGAAGAGGAGCGAGCATATGCGTCTGGCGATCTATCATCCTACAGCTGTCCGATAACACGTGCTGTACCACGCGAAGCGTTGATTACTTCATGAAGCATGTGCGCGCTATTTTGACCATCTACGTCTATTGACGTCAAGGTGGATCAAAGGAAGAGGGAAGAGACAAAGTTACGTTTCAATGCAAAAATGAGATGCCTTTTCATTGAATTATAAATTAGAAGCTCGGCTTGAAGACTACAGGTCAGAAAAAATCCACGGACAAGAGAGAACGGCAAATTTCTTGACTATAATGCCTAGTTTCTTGTTGTAGATAATATTCTAAAAACTTGTATCCCCCCCCCAATACCAGGAGTTGGGACGATTATTGCTCTTTGAGTCCCGTGTCTTAGGACTACATTCGACGATGTTTGCACTGTTAAAAATGAACCCGAACAACAAAATGTTATGCAATCATATTCATAGCCGCTGATCTAGAGATTGATAAAGTGAAGAGAGGTAGGACATGCGTTTTAGGCAAATTGCTTCACCGCAGGCGTCTGAAATTTCGAACATATACCACGATATACTAAATATATGGCTCTACAGTAACACATTCCTAAAATTTGTTTTAAAATAATTCATAAAAAATCAATTAGTTTAAACGAATTTCAAATTCAAAGTCAAAATTGACTATAATATATTCATGATTTTTTTCTGGATGATTAAGAAAGAAATTGTGAAATCTATGACCGTATGGCTGTGTAGGCCTATATATGCTTTATTGACAACTTTGCAAAGTTTCATATATGTCGAATGCTTCTTGGCCGAGCGAATAGCTATTTGCTAACTGCAAAATGTGTCCTATTCTCTCTGAAGGCGAGATTACTTATTGAAATTACAAAACTAGTATTATATAATCTGCTCGCGCTGTATACCACACTCACGCTCCGCTCACAAAATTCGAATTTTAAACTAGGAGAACATTCAAAATATTTAAACTTACACGTGCCAGGTCTTTGTTTGGAATAAATAACCTTGTCTCTTGAAAATCGCACTTCTATATACATTTAGTTCATATCAATTTTTCCAAGAACACTCATGGAACGATTGCAGTCATTCTTCACATCGAAATAAAAATCAAGTCTGCAAAAGTTCTACGATAATATTTCAATCCCACACACTCACAGAGTTGAAACTATTAAATCAACCAATGACTACATCTACGAGTGTGTACGGTATTTACAAACTATTTACAAAATGATGTCAAAATGTGACGCGTGCTACCCACTGGTGGTGTCCAATGTCCATGCACCCTCAAGATAACGTATAGCGTGTTCCGAATGCGATCTATTTTGTTCGTCAATTCAATATAATATAATACTAGTTATAGATTGAAATCATAACAATACCAATGTTACTTCTTTGTCCTATATTTGATCCGGAGAGGATACTGCCACAGACTACAAATTCTCATTTCACAAAATATATTTTGAAGAACTCAAAAGAATTCATTCTAGAATTTTGATATTCGCGATTCACATATAATTAGACTTCACAATAAAAGAATACATTGGAGACGATAGTGATTTTTGTTGCTTAACCTATGTTAGTAATGCACTATAAGGCTATTCGAGACGATGAGTGGAGAAAGATGAGGGTGAAGGACGAATAAAAAAACATGTGATGTACGGAATTCGAACCCACGTCCTCGTAGAGCCATACGCAAACAGTGTCGGAGTTGAAAAGAAATGAGATAATCATTTCTCTTCAATCGGGTCGCGACCTAATGTTGAAGTTGTAAATTTACGAATAACATTTTGGTTACACATCGCATTCGTTTTTTTTTTTTTAAGTTAGTGCGTGTGAGCTGCGGATTGGAAGTTTCAGTTCTGCCAATCGAAAAATTTCAAATTTGTCACTGTAACAATGTAAAATTACGTACTAGTTGATAGTGATACTGTGTTTTACAATTATCTATTTACATACAAAGTAACTTTGGTAGAAATAGCGTCCAATTAACAATTGGCTGGATGGGGTCGTCCGGAGGACACTGGGGTAGGAGATCTATCGAATTCTTAAATTTTGCAATTTTTAAAAGCTTAAAAAACTTTAAAAAATGTGAAATTGTCTATGCAACGTAAACCGGAGAGTCGTGATGGTCGCGTTCGCCCGCCCCCGCCCTTCCCCATATCCGCCCCTGTCGTACGGCCACTGCCAGTTATAGTTCGTCCGTTTACATTTAACGAATTTCGGCTTTTTCGCCGACACAGCGGGAACATGTAAGCCACTTGTTATAACCAATAACGAGGGTTGTAATTTAAAATTCAGTCTTCGCTGACCGTCGTCAATGTTGCCCGGCTGAAGTTTCATTGTGCGCCTCTTTGGCAAACCAATGAAGCGCAATAATGGAAATGAAACTAAGTGATTTGGCGACGGGTTTGCTATTCATTATAATAGATATGTCAATCACTGGGGATCTCTGAGACTATTTCCCGGTGAACCAGAGAAAAATGATCTTGTCAAGAGGTGTGAACAAATCAGGTATTTTGTCCCTTTGAGGAACTCCAAATTCGTCAACTGTAAACGGAAAACTATTAAACTTTAATTTTTCCTTGACCATGGCTAAAACTGATTCAATTTTGTAATTTTGGTTCGGAGATAGTACAACTCTACAATACCATGTTACTTGTACGCATAAATTACTTTTACGCGCTAGTGCGTGTCATGTCATCTTATGTAAGTGGATAGGGGTTGATTTTGATTTCTAGTTCAGTAAAATGCTTGGATAATATATTTTTCGTAGTAAATCATAGATAATGTATGACTTATTATTATAATATATCGCAATTATTCAAAATGAGCACATTGCCATAAATTTTCTGGAAACAATGTAGGCCTACTGAAATATAGTAATGAGACTACTCTATCAACAAACAAAGTTGAAAGCAGTATTGAGAAGTCAGTATTTTATTCACCCCCTCATCTATATTTTGGATATGACAATAATTTCAACTCACTGTTTTTTAATGGCACACTACCAACTGTGTGTGTACTTTACACTATTTTGATCAAACAAATATGTGAAAATATATTATTTTTATTAATTTTTGTGTAACATTGTAGTAAACTGTAGTGTTGATACTGATGATATATCTATAAAACGAAACTTGAAGCACCAAGAGATTGATAAATTATCAACCTATCATCCACCCTTCAAAAAAGCTAGAATTTTATTTTTCCTCCTCTCACCATGATGCCATGATGTCCAGAACACCGTTTTACAACATTATAGTTGCAAGTGTCAACACATTGTTTTTTATGGTATTATTAGGTATAGATGACTATGAGTAGTGTGCCTCAATAAGTGAAATAAATAAAATAACCTTTTGTTTTGACAAAAGTATTTTATTTTGATTGGCGTACAACTAACTTTTTAGCATCCATCTAAACACAGCAGAAATATGCACAGAATAAACCTCCTGTGAGTGTGACAGAGTGTTCTCAGCCCCGATCTATAATGACTACCACGGACTGCCAAGCGACACGTCATTGCGAGTTCAGTGCGGTACATGTTCTGTGAAGTGTCGAGTTACTTCTATCAAAGATAAGCACATTGCTTCCCCACCCCCAGTCTACCACAGCTCGCCGTCATTTCCCCTCCTCGCAGTCAGAAATCCCCTGTCCCCGCTTCTCCCCCGGATGCAAGATTTTTCGCGGTCTTAGCTGAGAAGTTGGCGTCTCTTCAATGTCCTATTCCTTCTTAAGTTAAAAGTTACTTTTGTTTTGCAGCCTGTACTTCATCAAAACAAACATCGCATTCATCAGGATAGGCCTATATCTAGCCTCGTTTCCGAGAAAATCTCGCATCAGCTGTCCTGTATGGACGTCAACCCCCCCTCCCCCCACACGTATTGTGGTAGTGCTAGGCATTGACGGTCATCCTGGCATCAGGTGCGGCAGCGAGATTGCTTATTTTGGTGACATTTTTGTTTCAATTGCAAATTCGCAAACCGAGTTTCCTCAGCCTTTAGAGCGCATGTAGTGCGTTATACGCTCGCTATGCCTCAATAATATTAATCGTCATAAAGCGTTGTGCGTTCCATTCAGTGTTTGTCAAAGTTGAATCTAAGTGGTAGAAGCAGGATAGTGGAAATGGCCTGTTTACAGTCAATTTATGTAAATTCCCATTAAAGTCAGAATCATCAATACATTACCGGAATACATTATTGAATTCCATTTCATATTGATTTTAATTTATTTTATTTTTAAGTTTTTTACATTCGTTCAATTAGCATTTCTGCCACGAACGCCACAAAACAAACTATTACAAGTTACTTTTTATGGTAACTTAACTTTCCAGTTACTTTATTTTTGGACTAACTTTAACTTTAACTAATTACTTTTAAAGTCCACTAACTTAACTTTTAAAAAGTTACTATTTTTGACTAACTTCCCCACCTCTGCTCAGCACATGGCTCGCTTAATTATCTAACGTCAACTTTGGCGTTTTCCTAGTAGAAACATAGTCCTACTCATTCTAACTTGTCACTAGTGCAAAAACCACAACCATTGGATAATCAAAAGAGCTTTAAAGCATTCAAACTCTTGTATTCAGCATCAAAACCTGGTTTGTCCAAGCTTATACAACTGTCTTAAAAATATTAGTAATGCTACTTTACTTTTTTTGTATTATATATCTGAATGATTTCAATTAGTATTTAGAATGTTAAAAGAGCTGACTCGTGTAAATGCCCTTGGACTTATATTAAATGTTTAATAATTTGTGACCAGCATTGAACGCCTATGTTGCCAAAACACTTGCAAATTAACCTGTGCTTTCCAAGCTAAAGTGCAGCTATAATAGCAGGAGAAACTGTTGTATCCCAGTGATATTTAACCCATTCATATGTGCATGTGGCCTCTTTATGTTTAATCCCGCCAAGAAAATAAAGACGTTTATCTATCGTTCCTATCTATGTTTGTCACCGGACTTGTCAACCACTCAAATGGGGAAATATGAACAAATAATGAATGGTATTTGGAAGGGGATAAACATTTCAACATTTATACACGGTAAGTAAAATTGTTATAATGGTTTAGCGAATTAAAGAAAATTAAAAACAACTTTGAATTTATTATGTGCCTCGTTGCTAGGACGGCTCTAAAGTCTCCGTTTACAAATTCCTAAGCCAAGAACTGATGGATTTTAGTCCAAATTAGAAGTTTAAGTTAAAAAACTTCTGCCTATAGCGGGAATCGAACCCTGGACCTTCTGCATTTGAAGCAGACGCTAACCACAAGACCAACGAGCCACACATCTTGTACCTGTGATTTTGACGAATTTTTAAAGCTTTCTTGTTTTCAAATTTACAAAAATTCATTGGCATTATGGTGCATTTTTTTAAATCAGCTTTAATCTGCTTATGTTTTGTTTCACATATAGATACAAGAGCACCATACCAATCTAAAATGGGCCATTAGAAAATTAAGTCTTGATAAATATGCTTTTCAGAATTAAACTCCTTTGTAATCAGCATAATATTTTGACCAAACCACTTGCCCAAATTAGAAAAAAACATAACGTAGCAGATGTGGCGGAAGGTAGTCAAGTACGTCAATAATGGCGAATATATTTTTGGACTCCCAAACCGTCCAAGGTCTCTGGCATAAAGATAGGTACCGGTAGTCACAATGTCTTTTGCCGATGGCGATGGATGGGACCAAGCTTGAAAATTACCCAGTGAGTCAATTTTTTTGGGTCAGGGTGGGCCTGTTACCTGTTACATACCTGTTACTTTGCTTGGGTTGATAGGGCCTAGAGGCTAGTTTAGTGTTGGTTGGGGAAAGATTGATAGAAGCTGGGAGCCAACAGCTTACCTTGAAAAAGTTCGGCGGCTGTGTAGAGTTGAAGATCACATAAATATACCGTGAAACGGGGTGACTCGGGACACTTTGGAGATTCTTTTACATGTGAAAGCTACATTTTTTATCAAAAATGATCTAGTCTTTTTGGGAAAAGTGTTAGTAGGGTACTGGGAACACATGGGAGAAAAAAGTTGACTCGGGACAGTCTTTTCAAAGCTCGATTTGCCTGATGTATACCCACTTTGGGGGTGACTTGGGACAGTATATGCCTTTTAAAAAACACACGTGATAATATAAAAGTATAAAGTTACAAAAATATCAATACCCTTAACTGTTAGGGCATATTTAACAAAATAAGTAAAAAATAACATTTTATAATCGCAAATTAAACCCCAAATTGGCATAATTAGCTATGAATATGTTAGGAACAAGTTTTCTTCATAGATACATATTGATATTCATAAGAATCAAGCAGAATAATTTAAGAGGAAAATTTTGGTAATTTCAGACTCCAAATTGGCATTTGTTTCATTGTCCAAAGTCACCACAAAAATTTAAAAAATTCATATCTCAGCCAAAAAATTTGTTATTGAATTTTTCCAAACATAACCTTAAAGACAACACGTCATTTACTTAGAAATAAAATATCATGACCTATTTCCAATTTCAGTATCATAGGTAGGGTAGGAAGTTTACAGTAGTTTAGTTTTATAACATTTTAAAAGTAATTTTAGTAGCTTTTTGGTGACTAAACTTCATTTTGGATGAGCTGTCAAAACGTGTTCTCACTTAAAGAATTTCACTGCCTTCTAAACGCGCTCGGGTACATAGTTATAGCTTCACCCGTTTAAGCGCTACACCGCTCAAAGTGCGGAAAATACGAGAGTGTCCCGAGTCACCCCGCTGTCCCGAGTCACCCCGTTTCACGGTATACACAAATTACAATACGACGAAACGTTTCGGCTTGAACAGCTTTGTTCACCCGTCGGAGTTGAGAGAGAACTCTCTCTCAACTCCGACGGGTGAACAAGGCTGTTCAAAAGCCGAAACGTTTTGTCGTATTGTAATTTGTGTATATATTTATGTGATCTTCAACTCTACACAGCCGCCGAACTTTTTCAAGGTAAGCTGTTGGCTCCCAGCCTCTATCAATCTTTCCTCAACCAACACCATACCTGTTACTTTGTAAATTCATAATTCATGGTGCCTCACAATTCATGAATAAGTGTATTCTCATTTTTCAAAAACACTTTGTATTTTTCTTAGTGTTATAAAATGACAAATGGGGGAAGAATTGTTTTCATTTATGTCTTGAACAAAAATTGAAAAAGTACTTATTTTTTCTTTTAGGATGCCTCTTTATTACAACTTAACATATTAGATTTTTCACATTGAACACGAAAAGTACAGATGCAGGTTTGAACATTCCAGTATGTCAGTTTGATGTGTACTGTAGGATTTTGGTGTAGTAACTGTCCAACAGGCCCTTCAGGTGATCTATATTCTATTGGCCTAATTTATGTTTTCTTAAATATGAATTAGACAAAGTTATGGACAGTACATCAATTACGATCATTTGATATGGTTCAAAACATATTATACATTTTTGGCTTGAATAATACATCCGTCACGATGAATATTTCACACCTATTCCTGCTTTAGAGTAACCTGTGGGATCAGTCACGTCACATGACTTCACTTCACTGGATCAGCAGTTTCAAGTTTCAACCCAGGTAAATGGACATAAAACCAAAATATTTGTTTACAATATGGATGCCCAGATGGCAGCAGCTGAAATTATTATTAAAAATTATAAAAAATACAATTTTTGATTCCTAATTAAAACTCATCTTGCCAATTTGTCAGAAACATTACTGCTATAATATTATATTTTCTGGAGCCACATGTGTGCCACATTTTAAAAACATTTAACTGCATTTAATATTTTGCTTTAATATTTTATTTATTTTAATGAATATTTCACACCCATTCCTGCTTTAGAGTAACCTGTGGGATCAGTCACGTCACATGACTTCACTTCACTGGATCAGCAGTTTCAAGTTTCAACCCAGGTAAATGGACATAAAACCAAAATATTTGTTTACAATATGGATGCCCAGATGGCAGCAGCTGAAATTATTATTAAAAATTATAAAAAATACAATTTTTGATTCCTAATTAAAACTCATCTTGCCAATTTGTAAGAAACATTACTGCTATAATATTATATTTTCTGGAGCCACATGTGTGCCACATTTTAAAAACATTTAACTGCATTTAATATTTTGCATTTCCACTAAACTAAAACACACAACTGATGCTCCACACTCATCACTTTTAAGATTTCTGGGATAAAGGGATATTTAATACTATATTATGTACAATGAAAGAGGTTATACACAATGTCAGTTAAGATTACCAACAGAAAAGAATGCATGCCAACATTGAAAATTAATGCCAACCCAAAAGAAATTAGTTAAGCAATCTTATTTTATTTCATTTTTAAAAACTGTTATTCTAGTTTTGTTTGTTTGTTTGGATTAAGAGTGCATCAACCGTTAGGTCATAAACTCATAATGCACCACTCTAGCCTGGGGTGTGTGGGGAGGAAAGACCCATGCTTATCAATCAGAACCAGCCATTAGTATGGGGAGGAAAGGAGGGTTCTCTCGTCGTGGTCGTCTTTGTCTGCGTTCGTGGTGTCATTGTCGTCGGGAGGTCATCTTACAATTAAAGCAGAGCCATCATCTGGGCCAATTCTACCCCGGGCCCAGACGGGGGTGTTATTCTAAGGCATCAAAATAAGTTTCTATCATGGAATAAAAGTAAATAAAAAGGAATGGTTAATAAATCAGTTTGGAAAGTTGATTTTTGTTTTCTTGTTCTTTTAGTTTATTTCAAATTTACAGTAACTTGAATTAACTGACTTTGAATTAATCGAGGGCGACGGTCGTTCACCCGCAGCCTAGCGCACGCGACTGCTTAACGACTAACTCGACCCTGTATACTCCTATCCGAGTTGGGGGGTTTTTGAAACTCTGTATATGACCTGATATGTGGTCCATGACCTACCAAAAAAAAATCAGCCCGATCCGATAACCCGTTCTGTGTTAAAAAAGTGCCAAAACATAGTTGAAAACCTTCCGGCTGGGTGGGTGGGTGGCTAGCTAGTTGGCTGAGGGATTCTGACGGAGAGGAATCTAGGTGCCCGTTAGGGCGCCGCACCCAAGCTGTGGTGCGCTACACACTCGGGCACCTTATACAGCAAGCAGAGTTGGGGTGATTTCGAGGTGTTACCCACCCGTCATGAAACGTGATGTGAACTTGAAAACTTTATCAAAATCGAAGGGATTCAAGTACCTGACAACACATGCTAAATTTGGAACGAGCATTCCTTCCTGATGAAAAAATGGCTTGAAACATGCTCAAAATCACTACTACTGCTACTACAGTCTAATTCGTCAGTTTCAATCGGCCAGCGATTCTGTCCAAACGGGTGGGGCCAGAACGTTCATATTCTACATGTACATTAAGGTTATAGTGATATAGTGTCTTTTGAAAGAAAAAGTTGAAAAAGTTTGCTGGAAAGCTTCCAAATAAAGGTTTTATTATAAGCCTTTTACAAGAATATAATCAACAAGTAACTATAGTTACTTGACAATGATCACCTACATTGTTTACAAAAACAAGTCTTTGGACCACTAGATATTTTAAATTCTATTGTTAATTGGTAATACCATATCAATTAAATCGACTTTGATAAAATTATTGTATTTTAACAAATAATTTTGTAATGGAACTTGAAAAAGTAATGAGATCCCACATATAACAAAAAACTTGTAAAAAAACTAGATATTGTTTTAAATGTAAAAGTTTGTGCAAATTTATTTTGCCAAGCTTTGCAAGGATACAGTCACAGGGCAAAGTGAATTTATGTATTAACCCTTTATAGGGCATAATGTTGGGACCCAAAATTTTTCTTTCTACCCAAACAATTTGAAATTTGTGATTTTTTTTTTTGAATTTTAGAATTTTTTTTTATTTTTTTCCTTGATCTTTTAGGAAAAAAATGCTGATTTTGGATTCCAAATTGGCATCAAATTTGAAAAAAAATCCAAATTTTGAGTATATTTTCAAAAAATAGATTTTTTTTGCAATTTTTCATTTTTTTTCCAAATTTTTTTGCTTGTTCAAATGAAATCTACTACAGGCAAGCAAAATATCCGGGACATCCGGAAATTTGTGTTTTTTTGTTTTTATACACAACTCGATTTTTGATCCATTACAAAAATCGTTCTAATCATTAGAATTTAGTAAGGAAAAATTCTACAAATTCAGAACAAAACAAAGCAGCTTTTTGACCGGGTGTAAAGTATAAAAAACTGTCAGATTTAATTGTGTAGATTTTGAAAGGTGGTGGTAAATATAGAAACCACTGCCCTATAAAGGGTTAAGATTGCAAAAATGTAGGAGGGTACATAAGCTTGGCATTTCTTTTAGATCTCATTGCTTTTGATTGTGTAAGGTTTGGCTGTTTTTTTACAAGTTTTTTGTTGTATGTGGTAAGAGCCTACAGAGAAAACAGTACATCTTAGAACTATGAAACTTGGACCACAGTTAGATGTACCTCAGATGCATATAGTTATGCTTTCAAAACCAAAATCGGGTAACAGGGACCGGAGAAAATCAAAATTTTGGATAACAATCAAAACACGTAATTACTAAGGCGTGGTAATTTGTACAAACTTGAAATTAAACATGCTCTTAACTTAACCATTATAGTCTACATATCTAGCGTCCAAAACACAAGGGGCTAAATTTGGGGGGAACGAGTGCCTTTTGCTTTCAAAACCAAAATCGGATAACAGGGACTGGAGAAAATCAAAATTTTGGATAATAATATAATATCGATATTTGATTTCATATCCAAATATCGAAATTTACACAAAAAATGCTAAATTTCAAAATTTTGGTGGAGGTGCCGGGTAGGTAGTCTAAATTAAATTACCCTGGCTGGTGCATTTGCTAGAGGTGCCGGGTCATAAAACGCGATTGTGAGATCGTAAATAGGTCCATGGTGACACCTTATCAACCCTATTTGGCCAAAATTATGAAAAATAACACTAAAAAAAAATTGAAAAAATTATTTTTGATTTTTTTTTTTTTTACAAACAATTACATTTTGATATGTCGATATCATATCGAAATTTTTCGTGTGATATCGATAATTGAATGATATGTCATAGCCCAGCCCTACTCTTAACCATTATAAATATCTAGCGTCCAAAACACAAGGAGCTAAATTTGGGGGGACCAAGTGCCTTTTGCTTTCAAAACCGAAATCGGGTAACAGGGACCGGAGAAAATCAAAATTTTGGATAATCAAAACACGTAATTACCAATGCGTGGTAATTTTTAAAACTTGAATTAAACATGCTCTTATTAACCATTATAAATTTTTATTCACATAAATATTCATGCAATTTTCGTAACGAGACGGCTTTAACCATAGCAAATTTAATAAAAAACATTGAACTGTATATTGATTGATTGGATATTGCTTAACGTCTCATATTTATGCAACTTGGCTAATCGAGACAACTGTATATTGCCAACTACAGATTGTAAAAAAATAAATATTGTAAACAAAAAGCGAAAGATGGTAGCTTTTGTTTCTAGACAATCTGTTTTGAAAGGCACTGTATCCACCGCTTGCATCATGTATCATGACAAATTTTGTTATTTGCTTCACCGGAAATATTGATATCTAGATACGTATTTAGACAGTGAATCAAACTCCGTCTAAGCCGTACATCCGAGCAATTTAGATAAAAAATTACATTTGAAATTTCCTGCTTTCTTTGAATTATCGTTTACAAGTATTTCACGCCTTGATATGAAACAAACAACAAAAAGATCTGATATCCCCCCCCCTCCTCCCAAATAAAAAAATTTGTAAAAAATGGCAGCCAAGCTCTCCTTCAAAATTCTTTGGCTGTGAATACTGTGAGATATAGAGGTGGAGCCAAGTATTTTATTCTTTCTCCTTAGATTCGCATTGAAAAGAAGTAAGATCATTTCGCCTGTTGACGAGGGCCAAGCCAACCATTTTCGTGGGGAAAAAGTAAAAATTTTAAACTCAAAATCTTTTTAGATTTCTCGTAATGAATCAAATTCAATGGCCAGGTATTTTTTTTTATGATTTTGAGTTTAAAATTTTTACTTTTTTTAACCACGAAAATGGTTGGCTTGGCGCTCATCAACAGGGAAATGATCTTACTTCTTTTCAATGCGAAACTAGGGAGAAAGAATGAAATGCTTGGCTCAACTTCTATATCTCACAGTATTCACAGTCGAAGACTTTTGAAGGAGAGCTTGGCTGCCGATTTTTTTTTTAGAAATTTTTGTATTTGGGGGGGATTAGGGTTTACTGAAGCAGGAATAGGTTTGAAATTCATGGAAAATAAAGTCACTTTTATGAGTGATTGATTACTCAACCCAAAAATAAAAATAGTTGGATTGGTGCATGATTGGTGTTTCCTATTAAAATATTGGTTTCCAGGACCACAATCCGTACTGATGACATGAGTGATGAACTGATGATTGTTGTTTCAAACATGTCTTTCTTGATGATCTCTAAACTGCAGTTGTTATCTTATATAAAGTTTTTTTTTTAGTTTTCAGCTTGTCGTAAGAGTCTATTCCACTTCACGTCTCCTCATCCAGCTTCAGAACTTTTCATGTAGACTACCAACAGTCATAATTCTTTATGCATCTTTCTTTATGCATTTTACACACTAAACTAAAGTAATTGGATGAGTGTAGCGAGCGAAGCGAAGATTCCATTTCACTACACTGGAGAAAAAAAAACGGAATGTTTTTCTTTTCTTTTCTTTTCTTTTTTCTGTTTGTATTTTTGTGTGTCTGTTAACACGATTCCGGCTAAACCGATACTCCAATTGCGATGAAATTTTCTGGAGACCTTCGAAATCTCTGAACTTAGAACTGCCACGTTTTTGAGCGCAATCGAAAAATTATTTCTCATGAAAATCGCAATTTTACTATTTTTTTTTTTTTTTTTTTTTAAAAAATTCCTTCGACTTATAACACCTACATGCTTTATCCGATTGTAATGATTTTTTCACAGAACCTTAATTTTATGAATTTATATATTTGTGTGAAATTTGAGCACAATCGAATAATTATTTCTTATGAAAATTGCAATTTTACGATTTTTTTCTTTTTTTAAAATTATGATTTATTAAAAAAAATAAAAATTAAAGTTTATTTTTTATTTAATTTAAATAATTAAAAAAAAAATCTTCAACTTAGTAATGATTTTTTCACAGAACAGAAAATCGGCATAACACATGGCAGCTCAATGCACCAATTACGCTCATCCAACAACGCGGCGGGACTTAAGCGTTTTCCTAGTTATAAAACAAATATATACTTAACACAATTCCAAATAAGATCCACTATTATGTGGAATAGTAAGTTTGTCAAAAATAGATTTCATTTTGAGGGGGGACAGGATGTGATTGGCCAACAATAATATGTCTGTGAATAGTGGGGGTACTAAATAGTTACGTAATACCTTCTTTATGTGATTATTGAACAAACTGCATGTCTCCCAATCACTCGTTTGGAATTTGACTGTCTTCTACTTGTCTGGAGGCGGGGATGTAAACTTTGAAAGAAAATTCACTTTTTGGAAATGAGCCCTGTAGAAAAAACAAATCAAAATTGCTTACACAGTAAATAGACCACTACTATAAAGTAATATTAATAAATTAATAAAGGCTAAATAGCTAGTAGGTATCCTACTAATAAAATACATAGTAATGGACTTACTGGATTTAGAACTGGACAATGTCCATGCTTGGTTGTGAAAGCATTGAACTGGTCTGCTGTGACTATTAGGTCAGGTAATGGATACAGTTGGAGGGCATGATCAAAAGACCAATACACTGGACATACAGATAGTGGCAGTGGGGCCAAGTGTGCTTGACTGATGATGGTTCTTGCAAACTGAAAAAATACAATCATGTGGTACCTAGGTATTTCTCAATCAATTCAGATCTACAATGCACCAACAATCAAGATGTCATGATTATGAAGTTAACCGTCTCGGTAGCTTAGGGGTAAAGTACCTGACCAGCAATTGGGAGACCGAGGTTGGATACCCCGCTGAGATGTATTTTGTAATTTCTGGATTGATTTACATAAAATTATAGGGTAGTTATGTTACTGATAGATTGTTACTACTAATTGTAAGGACGTAGCATGCTACCACTACAGGTTCTTGCTTTTAAAAGGTAGCGTTTCACGGTTCACCCTTTGCGCTACTTTATCTGAAAAAGGGTGCACTATTATTCACACTACATACATTCACAATACGTACATTACATGTTGGTAAAACAGATTCTGAAAAAAATGAAGCAACAAAAGATATATGGTAATTGATAAGATAGTTTAAATTTCTGACATCAAAGGTAATGATCCAGTCCCACTTTCTGCTTCAGAAGAAGAAGAAGAGAACGAAAGCACGCAAGAAGCACCCTTAAAAATGAAGTGCGTAACCTTAAATGCTATAACAGTTGTTACTATTTTTGTTTTGTTTTGCATTATGTTCACAATCATGTAGGATAAGTCTAGGGCTGTGCGAATATTCGACTTTCGAATAATATTCGCGAATAATTTTTTTACAATATTCGATTCGAAATTCGAATGGTAACTATTCGAAATTCGAACTATTTTGGCTTCATTGCGAGTCTCGCAGTAACTGTTAAAAAGCCCGCTAAAAGTGCAAGGAGTTTGAATTTTCGCCGCCAGAGCTCGACTTTGGTATAAGTACAAGAAGTTAACGTTTTCGCCGATAGATCGCGCTAGCGTCGACTAAAGAAAAATTTTGAGATGGCAACAAAAATGGCATCAAAACCTTCATAACCTGTCTTTGAACTGCTTCATTGTGATTGTGTTATTGATAGTACTATGTATACCTATAATTTTGTATCATGTTTGTCTATTCTATTGTATTGCACTCGTGGGGCTTGCCCTGTTGACAATAAAGAATTAATAATAAATAAATAAACACAAAATACCTATATCTATTCAGAGGGTTTGGGTTTCTCTACCGTAAAAATATTGATAATCTAATTTAATTACTGATACTGAACCAAGATAGATTGAGGGTTATAAACAGTCAAACCTCACTTCATAGAAGCTGCAAAATTTGCAGCTCGGTAATTCTTAATACTATTTAATATTAAAATTGTTAGTGTTTAAGGTTAATCGTAAAAACAAACATTTATTTGGGCATAGCCTTTATGTGTTGAGAAACTGTAGCACAGACAACAGCATTCTATTATCTGTGACTGTAGCATCTGGCCTACTGTAGAAAAAAACCTTCACCTTATTTGTTAATTAGTTTTGTATTAAGTTAAGGGGAGTGTAGTACATACTTAGTAGTAGTATATCTGGATCAAAATACATATTTAAGGTATCTTACATGTACAGGTATTTCCTGGTCCGATGGAAAGTGTATGGTATTACGACACATTTTTGTCACCAAATCTTCCCGTATAACGACAATCTCCTGCGTACAATACTGGATGCGGCACGGGTTCGTTGCAAAGACAGCGGTTGGTATTCTCGTCTGGAAGTCCTCTGTTATCGATGGTGGTAGCGGTGGGCGAGGTAAGATCTTTGGAGAAGACGGGTCCGACGGCCCAGGGACGAATATGAAAACACTTTTCTCTGCAAGTACCGGTGTTTGGAGAATGATGTCTGCCAAGGTTTTAAAGTGAGTTTTTAAAATGTGTGCATTTGTACTCCCATGTTGGGAAGATAAAAAGTTACCCATTAGAACAAACGCTATTGGAGGGAAATCTTCATAGCCTGACAATAGTGATTGAAATTTGTCCATTACTTTTAAGCTGTCCATCCAAAGATCGGAGATAAACACAATCATTCCTTCTTCATTTTCTTGCTCTTGCTGCAATAATTTTACTGAAGACTTCAAGCTATTAACTGATGGGCCTCCAAAGGTGTTCACATTTCCAAAGTATATCCTATAAAAAATAAATTTTGGTAAGTTTTAGTAAATGAGAGAAAATACTTAACTATCATAGACTTTGCTAATAATAAAGGAGAGAAGACTGGATGTATTTAGCACACTCGACAAGGTGGACAGCAAAATTGACATCTTAAATGCTAAAATTAAATTACCGAGTGTCAAGTCATAACCGTGGCAAGTTTGAGTCAGTGTTTTGGCAGAGTCAATCAAATAAAATCGCACTTTTTAAAATATATTTAATTTTAAGAAAGCTTAAAGGACATACAACGTATACAAATGGCATACAAATATTAATACTATAATAATCTAGGGCGACGGTCGTTCGCCCGCAGCCAAGTGCACGCGACTGCTAGTAGGCGATGATAGCTCGACCCTGTTTACTTTTACCCGAGTTGGGGGGTTTACAGGTATCTGCACACGCCGTCCCGAAAGATTTACAATCTTGAAACTCGGTATATAACCTGATATGTGGTCCATGACTAAGGTTGCCCATCGATATCGATATATCGATATATATCGATACACACAAATAATTTCGATATCGATATTTGTTTTCTACATCGCGATATTTTAAAGTACCAAAATTGAGTTAAAAACGCGTAAAAAATGAAAAAAATTGGTTTTGAGTAGCTTCGGCATCGAGTAATTCTGCAGTATCCAGTCGACATCGCGTCGTTTGCTGCCTAGAGTGCACACGGCACGGTTCGAACTGGCGTCATACAGTGTCGTGGCGATGGGAAGACGCACATGTTGGGGAACTGCCATGGAAACTATATTTAAAAATTGGAGGGAAAATATCGATATAAATCGATATCGTTTGGCCATTTTTTTTCGATATCGATAATGGATTTTCATATCGTTGGGCATCCCTATCCATGACATACCAAAAAAAAATCAGACCGATTCGATAACCCGTTCTGTGTTAAAAAAGTGCATAAAAATCAACGAAAATCTTCTGGCTGGCTGGTGGGGGGGAATCTGACAGAGAGAAATAAGAGCCTACAGAGAAAACGGGACATCTTAGAACTAAAAAACTTAGACCATACTTAGATGTACCTCAGACTCACATACTTCCGCCAAGAGGCAAGCAATATTCCACCCCATTCCAATCAATATTCCAATCAGCCTATTTAATCAGAGCGACGACGGGCTCTAGCTCTTCAAATAAAGAAGTTAACAGCATCGGAGAGGTAACCAGCTGCAAATTTCAGAACATGATCCAGACAGTCTCAAGATACTCCCTTAGAAATGGATTTCAAAAAAACTTGTCAGAACACCCTTAAAAAAATTATCAAACTCAGAATTTGTATTTTTTGTATTTTTTCTTGTTTTCTTTAATACATCTAAAGTTACAAACATATTGACCTAATTTTTTTTTTTAGAATGTGTAATTCTATTGTATCTACCTATATTGATATGGCATTTTGTATTTTTGTAAAATTTAATATGCAAAACATTAAAATTGATCGAAGAAAATCGCAAAAAATCGTAACACCGTATTTTCAACTCGATCACAAGCCACAAAAAAATCCAAAAAAATAACGAGTGGCAGCAATCGATGGGCACAAGCTTTCTCTACAATACTATGTCTTACACTTTTCGTTTACGTAAACTTCGTCGCATTGATTGTTGCACTGTTTGTGAGACAGTATTCACCGCCGACCACTCTGCAGGCTGTGCGCTTACGGCGCAGAACGGGCTCTTATCGAGCGATAACCAAGCGAATCTCGACCGCTTTGACCTTGCCGAGCTAAGAACAATCGCTGTCACATACGAGCATATTGAAAGGTGCCACTGTCAGACCCCCATCGTTTATAGTTGATTATTGCTACACACAACTTAAAAGGCAAAACAATGATCAATGAAGTTAAACAAAGTTTGGGAAGTTTCCATGACCACAATGTTTTCATTCCTATAAATTTGAATGATTTAGTTTTTCATGTTGTTCAATTAAGCAAAAAGTTTTCACTTTACATTCCTAAAAATTTGCAATGTTTAAGTTTATTCACGTGTTCGATGTATAGACAATCTATAATTGTGTTCGGTTGTCCTGCAATTCAATTAATTTGGTTAGAATTTTTCATTTTGTTAAGAGTGCTGCTAATAATCTAAAGAAAATTAGGTACTTGTCCATTATCGGGACCCCTAAGTTGTGTGGTTAGGTTAGGTTAGGTTAGGTTATAACTAGGAAAACGCTCAGTTGGACGCGTTGTTGAGCGAGCACCGGTACGTGCAACATGACCCGAGTACGACATTCCCATAAGGCCCACCACACAGTGTAGGCCTAACTGGATATTGACATTGTACACTGTATACTATTCCAACATCTTTGCATTGTACTAATTCACGTCATGCCTTCTAAAGTGTATCTTTGTATCTTCACTGCCTCCTTCATTTTTTAGCATCATTTTTCGAATTATGATTACCAATAAGTCTTAAACGTCTTGACCGATTTAGCTGAAAATTTGAAAATATAGGAGAGAATGGTGTACCTTTTGACCCTGCAAAATTTCATAACGATCGGAACATTTTTATTTTTTTATTTTTATTTTTTATTTTTTTATAACCAACGATCGGATTTTGTTCAAAAACTATACAGCAACCCGCCTAGGTGGTATGTACATGTGTGAAAAATTTCAGGTCGATCAGAGAAACGGTACGACCTGTATCGAAGCAGTAACAGAAAAAAAAAAAAAAAACAGACATTCGAGCCATAAGAGTCAAGTGGAGACGCTCGCTTCGCTCGCTCAATAATAATAATAATAATAATAATAATAATAATAATAAAAATAATAATAATAATAATAGTCCCCCCCCCCCTAACATAACCATACAAATACATACAACTTAGGGGGTCCCGATAATAATGAACAAGTAGGCCTACCAAAAACTATTGTTATTATTATTTGCTCGCCAAGGTTGCCAAGGCCTACATAATTTGCTTGGTCGGCTTTAAATGTAATGTCCTCCACTGAAAATCAGTTATGTGACTGAGTGGGCAGACTCTAGGCATAATTACGAATTTATTTATTTATGCCAGTTAAACTAATATCTAAAACATAGTTAGTAGATAGTAACAAAAAATATGCTCAGAAGAAAAAAATAAGTAGCTGAGCTAAGATGTGATAGAAAATTAGAAATGAAGCAAAAAATAGAGTACTATTTGTTTCAACTTACCGACTAGTTTTGGGAGCTTCTGCGGGGGGAAGACCAACTGCCGAGGCATGAAATATCTTATCTTCATACCATCCCTCACATAAAACAAAGCAGTTTTCAGTGTAAAGTCCCAAATGAAAACTGTATTGGATGAGTTAAGAAATAACTTTTAAAGAAATGCAAAACATGATCAGATCAGAATAGAATTGTGTCACATAGGCCCTTATGTCAAACTTAAAACAAAATAACGTATCCTAGCCGATTGTCCTCAAGGAATAATGTTTCCAAATTCTTCTTATAATTTTTTACAAAATAAATGGGAGCTTCACAAAAAAAAGTATTTTTATTTTCCATGTAATGGTGGGTCCCAAAGAGAAGAGGAGGTGCAATCTCAAGTTGATATGCATATGATATGCAGCATATGCAGCAGAGCCTTGGAATATGACAACAGTGGATGAGAGCCTTGTGCAGGCTGTAGATATGAAGTTTTTGAAAAGTATTGTAGGTAAGACTAGATGGGACCGAATACGGGTTGAGGATATCCGAGATCAAGTAGGCGCGAGGAATTTAATGGAGCGAATTGGAGAAAGAAGATTAAAGTGGTTCGGACATGTCAGAAGGATGGAAGGGGGATTATTATGATGATTATGATGATGATGTAATGGGCTACATCAGCATACATCATTTTGCAGAATTGCAACTGATTGTGCACTCCAAATATAGTGATTTATTGTATTTAACATGTAGCAGCATATCCAAGTGCTAAGATTAAGCAACAAAAAAGTTGTAAAACTGGCTCCAAAGTAAAATTCTGGCAAGTTAAGCTACATTCTAAAAACTGAATATTTTAAAGGGGAATGCAATTTAAAAGTCTAGAATTTCTATAAGTATTGTCAAAACATATTTTGAGGTTAACAGTAAAAATGGAGTTAAATTAAACAACATTCATCATAGCCTTATGCATTTATAGCCTATTTAGCAATACAATCCATAAAATATTTTCTTGTATTTGAACAAAAGTTTTTATGGAGAAATGTCACAACATGAACAAATTAATAACTCAGAAACTAGAGATTGTAAATAGGGAGATTGTAAATCTTTCGGAGCGGCATGTGCAGATAGCTGAAAAAAAAACAGCTCCGGTAGGAGTAATAAGGTCGAGTTAGTGGTAGTAAAAGCAGTCGCGTGTGCTTGGCTGCGGGCGAACAACCGTCGCTCTACACTCTATAAGTTTGCAATCACAACAATCATCACCAGTCATTACAAACAAATGTTATTAAAAAACTTGCCTAAAACTCGTTAAAATACTCCATTCACAATCTCACTAAAAAATAAAAAAGGGGCTTCCCCGCCAGACCCCCCCCCATTGTATACAATCATGCTACCCAATTATACTTGGGTAATTTGTATACCCTAGCTACGACCCTGACTACCGTAGTTACTAAATATAATGTTTGAAAAGGATATTGCTTCTGTGAGGTCAAGCTGGAATGTGCCACTAGGATCTTCAAGGTAGTATCTTCCCTCTCGTAGCTGTGTAAGCATTCCTAACACAACGGTACCAGTAATCTTTCCTGAAGAACTTAGGAAGTACTCGATAGGCCGCAGTTGTAACGTCGCCTTGGTGTCAGTGCTGTTACTTGATCCAATAGCTTTTGGCGTGAACATAACGTTGCGGGAAATGAGCTGGTGTAGAACTATATACCTAGTTAAATGGTAAGAAAAGTAAGTTAAGTTTAATATCGATATTGTCATAGTAATTGTCAGATTTATACTTCATCCATGCAGGAGGGGGGGGGGGGGGGGGGGGTAAATCTCTCACTCAACCAAACATGCATAGGCTACACAGTCATAGCCTACACAAAAATGGTACTTGCAAACAAATATGAAACATAGAACATATATGTGTAAATCTCTACTGAATATTGCTTAAAGGGTATACTTGCTCCAACAAAAGAATGCAGATGCTTTGTAGTGGTGGGGGTAGATTGAATGCGCGGTAAAAGGAATGTCGCCTTTTTGAATGAAAGAGACATATCTTTTACCAACGCAAGCAAAAATTATCTGTGCTAGAGTGCAGGTTTCGTCCGTGTGCTAGATCCACGCTGAGATAGCGTGAATATAATTGACAAAGTTGTTATGTTGGGAAAACAATTTCGAGCCACCTGCATTCTTTCGTTGGGACCACTATATTTACCAACTAAACTCAAAAAATATATTTCATTCAGGACAACTAGTTATGAATTTAAAAAGTAACAAAAATATAATTTGGTCCACTATGACCCGAAAAATATGTCAAACTTGGTAATTTTCGAGCTAGGTCCCATTGACAAAAATCTCCCATAAGAAATAACATTGGGGCGATCTTTATGCCCCCTGACCATGGAGGATTTTGATAAAAAAAAATTGATAACGTACCGTACATGACAGCATTATTTGTAAATCTGATTTGTAATTTGGACAATTACCAAGAAGGGGTGTGATTTTGGAATGCATATTTTTGCGTGTTTGAGTGTATATTTGTACAGTTTCAAGACGATGCTGTAAAGGGTCATTTTAGATTGGTACCATGCTCTAGATTTTTTTTCTATGTGGTTTATCTATGTGGAACAAAAAAAGCAGGTTAAAGCCGATTTAAGACATTCACCAAAATGCCAAGTTTTGCAAATTTCAGGATCAAAAAACTTAAAAACTTCATGTAAAATCACAGAACTAGGCCTACAAGATATAATTTTTTTAATTGTCATTTGAGTGTATTATTATGCTATATGAGGTAAAAAATTCTTTTTTGGGGTAATAGCCCCTTCAAGAATTCATCATTGTCAGTTATCAGTACTCAGTTGTCACCTATATTGCCATTACCTGCTTCAGGCAGGGTCAGCTTGGCTTCAGAACAACAGTTTTTTTAATTTTTATACAAACTATTTTTATTTCTTATCCTTTTAAATTATAAAATGTCTGAAGAGCAAAAGGTCACAATTTTTCTTGTATCACTTAAGCACCTGCTTGGCAATTGTTCTATGAGGAGTCTGTAACTTTTGGGTACACCTTACCTGTTCTTGTATAAAAAACTTTTTGCTTTAGGTGAATCAAAGAGTTGAGGATTACTTGCAGAATTTGACCAATTCACCTTCATGAATTTCTTTTTTTCCAAATTGTACTTGAACTGCGGAACTTCAAAAGCATCAATCACGTTTATTATCGTTTCGGTTTCATCTAACCCACATTTCACACACTCCTGCAAAAAGACATTTATAGCTTGAGTTAAGGATGTGCATTAATGCACATTAGGGGTACCGTACATAATACTGTAGACTCGACTAGTAGATCTACCAGTAGGACAGGTGGCATTGAGATCTAAGGGCGGGGGATAGGGACCTAACATCTTAGCTGGTGGATCCACCCCTATATTCAAACATTAACTAGCCATTTTATCTCCCCTATCTTACACAACAGTTCAACTCCCAGTTTTGGCAGTGAGCACAAACGCCTATTTCCAAACATGATTATTTAAAAAATAAAAACTGATGCTAAAATGAGTCTACTTACCCCTTTTCTGGGTTTAGCTTTAAACATGTTAACACTGCATCGGCCAATTATTTATGGAAGGCTAGGAGGTAGCTATGCAAGGGACTGACCGACGGAATTAATTGAAAATTGAAAAACTGCTATCTGTGAGGGAACAAAACAGAGCTGATAGCCATCTTTATGATATTCTAAAGTTATTCAACCACTTTAGCACGACTGCATTTGTTTGAAGGTATTTACCAAAAACATTAGGCCCTACTAGTTATTTTGCAAGGATAAGTGGAAATTTTTAAATTTTCCAGCCCTAGCTTCCTGCTGAAAAATCTTGTCAAGATCTTGTCAAGAGTGTAGTATCTATGGTGTAGTGTAAATTCTTGTATTTTTCTTGCCAAGATCTTGCACAAACTAAGTTATTGCCAAGATTTTGACAAAATCTTGTAAAGATCTTGCCAAGAATAATACAAGATATATTGCAAGTCATCTTGTGACGCTCTTGGCAAGATTGTGGTTGGTCTATTTATGCGGTACTTGATGCAATTTTGATAGGGCCTACACACTATGACACCTCATTAGATGTTTATCTATGGTTTGTTAATCTAGGCTCTGTGAACATAAAGCAAGTAGGCATGCCTGCAGGCTAGGGCAAACACAGGCCTAGCCCTATAGTGCAAGGCATAAGACTTTTAGTCGACTGTCACCTAGGCCTTTATTAGTGGTTGTAAATACTCACATAGCCTGAGGCCTGGAGGCCAAGTCTTGAGTCATCTCACTTTCGTTCCGAGTCGCGTTTTCGTTCCAAGTCAATCAAGATCGCCAAATCGGTAGTCTTGGGACAAGACCACGAGTCGCACGGTGACTTGGAACGAATATTTTTTCACGTTTCAAACCACGAGATATTTGGTGGTGAGTTGGACTTTTTCACGCGACTTGAGTCACTTGACTGCCACATCGAAAGTTTTACTTTTAAATGACTAAATAAATAGTTATAAGGTACATCCTTTGTATAAAGACGTAAATTACATTCTAAAAATGTTGGCAGAAGGCTTTAAAAGTATTTAAAGTGTCCTAATTGTCGTGACAAATTATTTACGCTCATCGCAAGTAAGCGTGCATCTGCATTTGGAAGTAGCGCTTTTGAAGGACCAGCTGTCGTGGTCCCGTTGGTCGAGTGGTTAGAGCGCTTGGTTGGAGTATGAGAGGTTGCCGGTTCGAATCCCGTCAGGGAAAACTTTTTTACTTTTTTTTACTCATCGTATAATTATTGTTCACTTATTATCTGTGACAAAAACAATTTTTATAACTTTTCAATGAAAATTACTCTTTTTTTACATTTCTTTGCAATTTGTTTTGGTATTTTAGGTAGGCTAGGCCTAGCCCCTAGAAAACTTACGCAAATATAACAATATAAAAATATGATTAATTAAATAGAGAGTACAATTGCCTTTAGGCTATTTGATAATAACAATAATCTGAAATAACAAGTAGGCCGAGCCTAATATACGCATAGTGTGTTTTGACAGTTGATTGAAAGTGCGAATCGATTATAGCATCGATAGTTCGTCACAATCGATTATAGCATCGATATACTTCACAACATCGATTATTTAATTCGAAATTTTTATGTAACGCTGTTTGTGATTGGTCGCTCAATGAGCTGTGGGGGCGGAGCTACAAGTCGCGAAAAATCAGTCGACTCGAAATATTTTCATCTCACTTGTCGTTTCCAAACGCATGGTGGGTTTCAAGACTACCCTATTTGATATTGCCAAGTCGCTCGCGACTTCGACGAGGTGACTTGACTCACTTCACGACTCGAAACGAGTGGTTTCAAGACTTGGCCTCCTGTACAAGACAATGGAAGCTATCTGTAGCTATTTATGTGTATTTGGCCTTTGCCTACCATGTAGACTAGGTCTATTGATCAACTGTCAAGGCAAGTCAGAAGTCTATTTTTTCAGGGTGGGGCAAACTTTTCCAGGAAAAGTACATGCTTCCATACATTGTTACTTCTTCTTTTCATATGCCCGCATTTTTGGCTTACTAGGCCATCATGCATTTTCTGGTTTTCCAGTAGAGACAGGCTTCTTTTCCTCATAGTTCATGCCAAGTGGGAGGGCATCGATTTTGTCAAGACTTGAACATTTTGTCAGATGCTCTATGTTCTATTCTTCCCTCCCACATAGACTGCAAGTATACTGCTATTGGTGATTCCTATCCAATGTAGGTGCTTTCCAAGCAGATCATGTCCTGTTTGAACTTTGAAGTATAAACTGTGCAGTAGCTGTTCGTCTATTTCAATGATGTTTGACATTTCCAGTAGGTAGTTATCTTTTGCATGATTTCCCTTTCCCTTTATCAATCCATTCTTTTTGCACTCTCCTCTTGGTTGCTATGCTAAGATGTGCCTTTACTGCAACAAACTACCAAACAACACACGAACCTCTCTCTTCATTTCATCTTTTAAGTATTTCTTATATCTAAAAGTTTCTACTAACTCCATGAATACCTCTCTGCCTGAATGTAATGTAAGGTGTGTATATATATATATTAGTACTTAAGACAGAAATTAAAAAAGTGACTACACCGGGGTTTGAACCCGGGACCTTAGCTTACCGGGCTATGCTCTTACCAACTGAGCATAGCCCGGTAAGCTAAGGTCCCGGGTTCAAACCCCGGTGTAGTCACTTTTTTTAATTTCTGTCTAAAGTACGAACATAACAGCAACATAGTCGCCTACTATAAAGCCAAGATTAAACAATATATATATATATATATATATATTATATATACAATTTAATAGGAGGGGAAAATGCCTTCAGAGAAGGATCGATTAATAATGTAGGCTAGTGGGCCAGAGAGAAAGTCCGTACACTTGGATAGAAGAGAGCCCGGCACTTCATCTAGTTCATATGAGTGTTTAGAACCAAATTTCCTAGTTACCATAGTTACTTCAAGAGGAGTTGTAGGGTGGAGAAAGATGGTATGACCTAATGGAGGTGGTAAGGGTTTAAGAGGGAGGGGAGCATTGATAGGCACATTGGGCTTACCAATATTACATGAGTTGATGAAGAAGTCATTAAAAAGTTCGCATTGAGAAGATGCATCGGATATAACTTCACCATTTATGGTTAGCGTGAGGTCGCATTTGGGTTTAGAGGCAGTGGTCTGTGATTTGATCATGGACCTGAATTGCTTTCGAGGTGTTCCTAGATACAGAGATTTTGGAGTCGTTATAGTGAAGTTTTGCTTGACGTATATTTTTAGCATGGGACTTTTTTAAGTCACGACATTCTTCTTTATGTATTGGGTTATTCGATGACTTCAGTTTAGAGTGGAGGGATCTCAAGGTCTGGGCTTCAGATCGCAGATCGTGCATGATCCCGGGGTTGACTTTAGGTTTAGTAAGAGGACAACACTTTTTAGCGGGAATGATTTGTTAAAATTACATAGGAATATGGAAAGGAATCTTGAGAGGAGTTCGTACACATTTCCAGGAAGGGACAGCGACTGTCAATTTTCAGTACTTAGCATTGTCTGAAAGTTGGCTGTATTTTTGGCACTGAAAAAACGTTTCATTATTTTAATTTTGAAGGAAGGGTCATTGTTGGAGAGGAAAATGTTTAGCATAAGGAGATGGTGATCAGACAGACCTGTGTCCGTTGAACTTGCGGAGAACATCGTTGGGTCAATAGTTGTGAAGATGTTGTCAATAAGGGAGCAACTTGTAGCAGTGACGCGGGTTGGTGTGACAATGGTCTCCTTGATATTAAAGGAGTGAACTAGATCAAGCAGTTTCGATTGAGATGGGGATTGTTTTAGAAGGTCTACATTATGATCACTGCATAAAATGATATCTGCTTTTGGAAATTTCTTAGTGCTAAAGATAAGAGTAAAAAAAAAAAAAAAAAAGAGTACCTCGTCTAGCTAGCGATGTATATCCAGGAAAGAAGCGATGTACAAGTTAAGCTGTATGCGGATGACGTGGTGCTGTGGGTCTCAAGCGGAGATGCAAAGTACATGGAGAGAGAGATGAATAAGGCATTAAAAGCACTGCAGGAATGGACGGAGAGAGACGGAATGACGGTGAACGAAATCAAGACAGTCTATGACTTTTACACTATGGCACACACGACGCCGGAATTCAAACTGGAGTACGGCACTAAGACCATACGTCGGGAAGAGAACGCAGTCTATTTGGGCATGACACTGGACTCAAAAATGACAGGAAGTTCACAAATTGAAAAAATGAGTAAAGCAGGGAAGAAAAGACTAACCTTCATGAAACGAGTGGCAGGAGTGGATTGGGGAGCATCAACCGATGTACTAGCAACAACGTACAAGACATATGTACGGCCAGTGCTGGAATATGGTAATGCAGTTCTTATCACAGCACCTAACAGTCACGTCGTCAAGTTAGATAGGGTACAAAACCAGGCCCTACGCATAGCTACAGGTGCCACAAAGTCTACCCCTGTTGTTGCAATGGAAATGCTGGTGACTGTCCCACCATTAAGTGCTAGGAGAAGCAAAGCAGCGATATGCCTACATGAGAAACTTCTGAGACTTGACGAAGAGGAATGGGACAGAGAGCCCGTAGAGAGGCTGAAGACACAAACTACATTTATCACAGCAGCGAAGCAACTAAAGAAGCAAATTTTGGGTAAGGTGGATTTACGAGATCGAATGGAGCTTCCTACACCTGATATGAGGGTCGCTGTACTGGAAGTCCAACATGAGCTAACGGTGGAAGGAATTGAGAAGAAAAAGGCGGATTATACTGAGGATGAACTTCAATGTCTGACAGTTGCTCATATAGCGAAGCACTACCCCACCCACGAATGGGTACTTGTATATACAGACGGGTCTGCTACCCCAGGGGAGGGAAAAGCAGGGGCTGGGGTATACTGCAATGCATTCCAGCAAGCATTGCCAGCAGGACGTAATGGAAGCAGTTATGACGGAGAAATCAAGGCAATCAAAGTAGCACTTACTAAAATAAAGGAACAGCAAATACCAAAAGCAGTCATTCTCACAGACTCCAAAGTAGCCATACAGGCCATTGTGAGTAAGGACATGAGAGACAGTGAGACGTTGGAGTGTAAAAGACTACTGGTCTGGCTGGTAAACAGGAAAAAACAGGTTACCTTACAGTGGGTGCCAGCACACTGTAACATACAAGGAAACGAAGAAGCAGACAGACTCGCGAAAGAGGGGAGCAGGATGAAGCAGAACAAGAAGCCCCTATCCTACAATGCCGTTAAATCTCATGTGAACACGGCAGTGAAAAACAACATCAAAAAGGTATGGGAGAAGACAAGTAAAGGCAAACAGTGGCAAGGAGCAGCCACAAAAAAAACAAAGTGGAGAAATCGGCAGACTGAGACGGCACAATTCAGATTGGAAACCGGTCATGACCTGCTAGCTACACACCTTCATAAACTGGGGATAACTGACTCAAGCACATGTACACTTTGTGCTACAGAACAGCATACCAGGGAGCACCTACGTAGATGCCCGGTACTTCAAGAAATAAGAGACGCAATGCCAAAAGATATGGAGGAGGCAGAAAGAGAATCCTATCTCTACTGGGAAACACGGAAACGCATGATGGCCAAATAGGTCAATTGCTGGCATAAGAAGAAGAAGAAGAAGAGCTTGAGGAGAAATATTTTTAAGTCGCCTAGAGGAGATCGGTAAACGGATAGAATAATGAAGTGCAGGTTCATATGATGCCAGGAACCTGCGACACATTCAAAAACTTTTTCAATGCAGTACGATTTGACCTCAGGGATAGGATTTAAGTTAAGAAAAGGTTTAGCAAAGATTGCAACACCTCCATGAATGAACGTGGAGCAACAGAAAAAATCAACATTTACATAGTTTGAAATACAGAAAGAATCTGTTTCGTGATGAGTGAGCCAGTGTTCTGAGAGGCAGAATATATCGGGAGAGAGACACTTAGTTAGGAGTTCAACTTCTTCAATTTTGTTACGGTGGAATTGGGTTCTTTCAATGTTCTCTATTTACAATAAATGACCTCGGCTGTATGTATTCAGATATTTATTGTATGGCCACTTTACATCTATCACACTCAGAGTCAGAAAGCACAGTGATTGTACAGTAATTGACAGCGGCTAGCTTAGGGAGGCCGGAAGTCATAACCACCCACACTTTACAGCCAACTGTATGTAGTCATCCGGTTGCAACAGCAAGGCGGTGGGGTTTGAATTTACCCGCTCTACACTATGAATGAGAAAATTGCTCATTCCAACACTCCTCCTCAATTTCTCAATATCGACTCCTGCAATTCAAGCTTCACTCTATGCCTGTTAAAAGTCTCTGGTGCTAAAGTTTAGTCATAATGTCAGCCACACTGATTTGCTAACGGAATGTACATTACAAAATATAACCATTGATTGATACAAATCTCAAATGTAAATTTTATATTTTAGCCTATATCAAAAATATATTTCATTTTCTTTTAGTCCCAACTTTCAAGTACTCTAATACATTCAGGTTAAATTACAAACATAGTCAACAATTCAACATTCAACAAAATGTAAAACTATAATTCATTAAATTATCAATCAATCGCCACATATACTCCTTCATAACTATGCAATTTTATGTGCACCATATTATCTTCCACATGCCTATCTTTATAGATCCACTCATATATAAACTGTTTTAACTTCTGTATAATATATTTATATTACTATTATTTTATTATTATTATTATTATTATTATTATTATTATTTTATCGCTGGTTAGGTGGAAGATCAATCTCAGTCTGATTGAACCTTGCCAATTTTGTTGTATTAACACTAAGCACATCAAAAATATGTATTTATGTAACAACAAAATAGAGATCCTACAACTAGGTACTACATGATATTGATTTTCTATCAAAGATGTTTACAAAGTAAGCGTCAGCAAAGCACACTATGGGTTCACTTGAATTTTCATTTATACAAATCCCTAGATTCAATGTTCCATGAACATACCTTGTATTACTTTTAAACCTTTCCAGTGTTCTTCAGTTTCATTTTTCTGAAATTGACTATAGAAATTAACAGCTATACAAAGATCTGGCCTAGTGTCAACGGAGTTTTAACTGGGGCACAATCTTTCATTTTTAATTTACAGAGAACCTTTTTTAAATATGCACATTGACTTAGAAGCATTTGGCTATCCATTCTAGTCATTTTGATTCCCAAGAAATATTTCAATTCACCTAAATTCCTCGTTCTAAATTCACTTGTAAACCTCTGCTTAATATTATCAATAAACATTCTATTATTTACTTCAATCAGAAACATCATCCACAAACAAGAGCAAGTAGATAATATCACTACCACTAGACAGTACATAGAGACATCTTTCTGCTTTACATTGCCTGAAGCCTTTTTCTATTACAAATATGTCAAATTGTCTATTCCTTCATTAGGAACTTGCTTCAATCCTTATAGAATTCTGTTTAACTTACAAATCAGATTTGACCCTACAGTAATACCCTCTGGAGGACACATGTAAATATCTTCCTGAAGAATACCATTCAAAAACGCAACCTTTACGTTCAAGTTGATCTCCAAAAAGATACAAAGAAGAGCTCAGAGTTTAGGTAAACGGAGCATAGGTTACATCATACTCAATGCCTTCTTTTTGCCAACACCCCTTGATTACTAATCAAGCCGTGTGGCGTTCTACATTCCCATCTCCATCACACTTTAACAGTGAATACCCATTTGTGGTACTCTATTTAGTCTAGGTACTAATGTCCATGCCATAATCTTCTTTCAAAGATTATTTAATTCATACGTTACCGCAGTAAGTCAATATCCATATGTCATGAAAAGATTGTGGTGTATTATTACAGTAATCAACAGCACCAAAGATAAAATATTCTGCATCCTCTGGAGTCTGGACATGAGCTACTATTTTGATATTCTATGTCTATGAATCAATTGAGTGTTGTTGTCTATGCTAACTTAGCTTTATCTTTCTCTCTCTGCAAACATTGCTAAACATGTTACGACTGTTTCGGCCTAGTCATATTTGGGTGTCATATTTATTCAACATGACCTTCTAGGAGAAACATTCTCGTCCTCTTCAACTACTACTATGATTTTCTCATTTATATAATTCGTTTCCCCTTTCAGCTTCATCATGAACCCCTTCTGAATCTTTCCAGAACTTCTGGCTTTTATTTTTATGTTCTGTTGCCTGTACTTGATCAACATATTGGAAACTTTCCTTATTTTCAGACTGTGTATTTTTCTCTATACTTTCTTCCTTTTCCTTTAGGAAACATTCTTTTACGAGTTTATTACCTTCATCAAAAATTACATTTCTCCCACTGAGTATTCTCCTTTTCTCAACTAGCCACAGCCTGTAATCATCAGTACAATAACCTAACATAATGTACCTCGAACTTCGAGATTCAAATTTACCATGCAACAGTTCTTTCGGCACACGGAGATAGTGCACCCAAAACACTCGCTTCTTTTAAATCACTTTTATTTTTATTTTTTCATCTACCACATTGTTCAGCTTCAACAAACTTTGTTGACTGATATGGCCCAACCTTGTGCCATACATATTGCACCTTACAGCTGCTGGCCACTCCATAGGCCTACTCAGGTTGAACCTCAACCTGGATTGGGTTCAGATAAACCGCTGATAAATTCGTCCTTTTCTCAGTTCCTTCAGCCAGGACCTTCCAATCTTACTCCATGATAGAGCATTTTCCTTGGCTGAAGAGAATATGGAAACCCTTTACCATGCCTATTGATATATTTATTGCATTATTTAATTTATCAGGCCTTGGCCTGTTCTGTATATAATATAGGCCTATAGTTTCTTATGACATAAGGCCTACATAATACTCTGTTACTTGCACTACGTTTACCGAATTGTAAGGTTCTTTTTCTACTGTATATACGTACATTTATCAAGCAATAATTACCATAAATATATGTTCATTAACCAATAATAAATTAAATTATTGTATTAGTGTCTACCCACTCAGTTATATAACTGATTTTTCAGTGGGGAACAGGAAATCAAAATCAACAATTTACTTTAATTTAATTTTTTTATTTATTTTATTTTATTTTTATAGTACTCATTTAAGTATGTACTTATGTTAGCAATTAGTTTACTTGTATCACCAACCTTGACGATGTCTTTATTTGTATTGTGTAGGGCTGCTTTTCAAAGGGCCAATAAAACTTTACTCTACTTAATTTCCAAACCTGGAAACAGATGAGGTTAAACTTCAAGTCTTTGACAATAAGGCAATCTTTCAAGAGTATTTTATGAATTGTACCATGAACTTCAAGGTAAACAATCACATCTCCTTGCTCATAGGCATACATTACTTATGCATTTTCTTTGCAATATTAGGCTTAATAGGCACAGGCCCCCACTCAAGTTGTCTCTTATTCACTACAACTACATTTGGTTGGATCATATGATCTGACATTTCAGAACCCAAATACCAAGCTCCTTCGTTTGAGTCTAATTTTACTAGTTGTTGTGCCTCCTTTTTACCCACCTGATTTCAACACTCGGCTGCTTGCCCTGAAGTAGGTACTAACATGATTCACCTACTGAGACATGAAGCAATAGGCCACCGGCTCTTTGTCCTCTGGTACAGCACACAACGCATTCACAGCCTCTTCCTCGGCACTCGAAAAACGACCCGGACTTGAAGTCTCCGCTACCTCCACGGCACCCTGGATTGATGTATGGTAGTGGGCTGTATAGCAATCACCACGGGTTGAAGTCCAACTTCCATTTCCACGGCCTCCTCGATGCGCCTCTTCGTCCAGCTCCTCTAGCTCGACACGTCCCCTGCTCCGATAAGCTCCTCCTCCAGGTCTCCAGCATTGAATTCTTGGTGATTGCTGCTTGTCGAGTTAGTTGTAGGGCTAGGTATACGGTAGTTTTAGTAGAGATTTGTGGGCGCTGCCATCTTGGCTGTGACGTCACGGAAGTGCTGCTAGAAACTCGTTTCCACCATGCAGCACCATGTGCAGCACATGTTAGCACAGCACCTTCATGGCGCCAACAAAAACAACCGTATAGTACGGTTAGTTCTATTTCCATTGTTATTTACATCATGTACATATTGTCCAAGTAGCTCATGTGACATGGATCTACCCACTGCTCCATTATATCGATCTAGATAGTTAAATCTCTCCATCGTTATTTCTTGTTTGGCCTACGACGAAAATATTTACAAGTATGATTTGACCGATGTCACAGTTCGATGTTATTACCACAGTCTACTCACAATATTGTTCACGCGATGGCGTCACTTCCGTTTTAAGTTCACACAGTCTGGGTGGCGGTGGGTAAGGTTAGGGTCGATTATCGATTTGGCGGTCGACGATTTTGCGCCACAATGCCAGCAAGATACTAGGCATAGGCCCTACCCTTAACCTAAAATATAGCGCCTAGGCATATTACAATGTTGCTGAACTCTAAAAGTTCCAGTCAGAGAAGTTGTTTCCATTAAACAGTGGTATCTTATAAAGTTCTTCCTCCATGATATCACAAATCCGGAATATAAAGTCACAGACACTAGCTAGCTAGGCCCTAGGCCTAGACCCTAGCCTAGAACTTAGCCTAGGGCGCGATCAAAAACGTCACACGACATTCACTTTTGTAACCACACTTTATGCACACTGGGCCCCATAACCTGTTGGAATTGGGTTCTTTCAATGTTCTCTATTTACAATAAATGACCTCGGCTGTATGTATTCAGATATTTATTGTATGGCCACTTTACATCTATCACACTCAGAGTCAGAAAGCACAGTGATTGTACAGTAATTGACAGCGGCTAGCTTAGGGAGGCCGGAAGTCATAACCACCCACTTTACAGCCAACTGTATGTAGTCATCCGGTTGCAACAGCAAGGCGGTGGGGTTTGAATTACCCGCTCTACACTATGAATGAGAAATTGCTCATTCCAACAGTTACGGACAGAGCAGACATTGAGGAATGCAATTTTGGAACTCAAAGGTTGCTGGCATGGGAGTTTAGGGGGAAGGGAAGAAGAGTGATGGTCTGTTAGGAAGGAGCATTTGGATGAGGCATTCATATGTATGGTCTTCAATTTGTCAGTGCTTATGTCTATGGAGTGTGTGAAAGATAGTGTGTTTAGGCTAATGTGAGGTGTTTTGTTATCTGTAATTTTATCAGTTACATTAAAGGTATTATGGCTTGGTGAGTCAACTAGTCAACTAGGCCTAGATTTGGATTTTTTACGTATGTATTTGGATGAGTTTAAATGAATAGGAGGAGATCTAACATTGAAGTGATGCCTATTTTGTTTCTTCTGATAATGATCTTGATAATGATAATGATAATCATGGTATGCAACATTACATTATGTTTATTTTCTACATTAATTTTACTAGGCCTACCGGTACTCCTCATAGTAGGCCCTACTATATTTCTTATTCTTCTTGTTTCTTCATACTTTTTAGTTTTTATGTTACCTATCTATTCACCTTCTCCTTCGGGAGTTAAACATGTACCATGTGGTCCATGTGCACGTCAAGTTGAATAAAGTTATTCTTTATTATTATATTATTATTGTGACAGATTCTTGACTACTTCGGGCATTTTTCTGCCTCTCTTTACCAGGTAATCTGCCTTCTCATTAGTCATTACCGTACAATTCACAATGTGCTGGAATCCATTGCAGTACTGCTACCTCTCTAGCATCATAATATAGCCTTAGCAGCAGTAGGCCTACCTTGCATTTTTTCACCTCATAATCCACCCTCTCTTTACCAGCAATGGCCTGAATTGCCGTCTTTGAATCCAACATTATTATCACTATTTTCTTATCTTGATTCT
Source organism: Sweltsa coloradensis (assembly GCA_024449915.1). NCBI lineage: Eukaryota > Metazoa > Arthropoda > Insecta > Plecoptera > Chloroperlidae > Sweltsa > Sweltsa coloradensis. The sequence continues at coordinate 265,740 of JAMZAV010000657.1, forward strand.
TGATGTTCGCTTATCTTCTCCAATGCCAACTTTATGGCCTTCAATTCGTCATCGTAATTGTTTGCATTTTTTCCTGCTGCCCAGGAGTGTTCAAACCACCGCCGTCTGGATGTATGTAAGATACAAATAAGCTGCTTGTCGTGGCTCAACAAAATTTGGTCATGACTTTCAGTGAACTTTCAGTCGGTAATGAAGTTCCTGCCCCCCTTAACTAACACCATCTATGGTTCAAATCTGGAACTAGATCTGTGAAACTTCCTTTCCCTACCTGAGTTTGTTATCATAATGCATGGAAAGTAAACAGTTCCTCAATATAAAACGTTCCAACTAAATTAAAATATCATTATCATCTTTATTATTTATTAATTAAAAGACCATAAAGCCCAATCCTAAACCTTAAATAAATCTACTTCCGCCTAGACACCCTCTCTACTTCTGCCCCCTTAACTAGCCCTATCAAGCGGAAAACAGACAAAGCTGTACCTTTTGCATGTCAATCATTTAACATGGGGAAATCGAAGCCACGACAAGCAGCTTATTTGTATCTTACATACATCCAGACGGCGGTGGTTCAAACCTTTTGCAATACACACCAGCCTCCGCCATGTCCTCCCCAGGTGAGGCAAAGTAGCTTGACTCACACTATTGATAGTTAAACATTGGCCTACGGCATCGGAAAACAATTGTTCTAATTAATTAATTGATTTGATTAATTTTTGTTGCTAAACGTCTCTATAAAATATAAATGTCAGGTACCCGTACATTGCTATTAGAGACGATGAGTGGTGAATGGTGACATGATGACAATAAGGGACAATTTAAAAAAACATGCCTTATGCGAGATTCGACCCACAACCTCGGGAGTGTCATACGCTTCGGACCAGTTTCACAATTGTATGTGCCACCACGGACGGCTGGCATATTGTTTGTTCCTATCAGCAAATTCGGTCACTTCAAGGTTTTTACGGATAGGCGTAGGCCTACTTGTACCACAGGTAACAGACTCTTTTATCTGTGCTTGTACCTAGGTATACCTACTAGCTGGCATGGCAGGAGGCTACGTAGTCCTACTGTCATGTGGTAGGCCTATACAAGTTTAACCAAACACACAACAACAACAACAACAAAGTTACGGTACCTCAATTGCAATTTCAATGTGGTGCTTCTCTACAGTAGTATTAATCGGAGCTTGTTTCTGCACGTGATCCGTTATCTTTTCTAGCCATTCTTCTCTCTCAGCTTTTCCTATTGGTTGGAGCTGAGAAGCTAAGAAGTAACAGGCTTCACTACAAATAGAAGACAACAAAAGATTATTTGTTATTATTTACTAGCCTACAATTAAGAAATTACCAAATGATGCAACTACAATTCAGAGATTAAAATGTACCCGTCCTGATGGTCTAGTGGTTAAGACGCATGCCTGAAATGCAGGAGACCCGTGGTTCGAATCCCGGTTGGGGCGGACTTTTTTAGTTTCTGAATTGTAGTAAATAATAACAAAAGATAAGTTGAAATTTGAATTGAACTCAAATAAAGGCTAGCTCCTAGGCTATATATATAGGCCTATAAATACTAGGAAAACGCTTAAGTCCCGCCGCGTTGTTGGATGAGCGTAATTGGTGCATTGAGCTGCTATGTGTTATGCGGATTTTCAGTTGTTCTGTGAAAAAATCATTTCTTAGTTGGAGATATTTTAAAATTATATTAAATTAAATAAAAAATTAACTTAAATTTTAAATTTTTTTAATTAATCGTAATTTAAAAAAAGGAAAAAGTCGTAAGATAAGATAAGATAATTTATTCACCATGGATTCATACATAATACAAATATAGGTTTCGTCAGGAAAGATAGAAAATAGTAATACACAGTAGACAGTAGACACACACATACGCACGATATATATACAATATATACAATAGTAGGCCTTCAAAATGAGTAAAAATATAAATGAGTTACAATGGTTACAAGCTCTTTATACTAATTTAACAAAATTAAAATATTTGGTAGGCCAGCACATGAATAAATGTCAATTTGAAAGAATACTGTTTAGGCCTTTATTTAAAGATAGAAATTAATACGAGGAGAAAAACGCAAGCTTACTCGTCAGCGAGGTAGTCGTTAATGGAGTAAAAGCTATTGGTCACAAGGAAAGATTTCAAGTTGTGTTTGAAGGAGGACAGCGAGGGGGAGGATTGATGTAATTAGGGAGTTTATTGTAGAGGGTGGATGCAAGATATTCAGGGCCACGGGAAAAAGAGAGTCAAGTTATGAGAGGACCGATGGATATGGAGACTGGCTCTAGGTAATGAGAATGCACAGAGGTGTTCAGAGGGAACAGATTGCTGTGGGTACGGACAAATAATGCAGCTGTTTGGATTAGGGTACATGCTAGGGTAAGAATTCCCAGTTTCTTGAAGAGTTCTCTACACGAATGCCTTCTTGATACACCTGCAATGATTCGGATGGCTCTCTTTTGAAGAATGAAGATTCGGTTAGCTGGGGGAGAAGCTCCCCAGAAAAGCAGACCATATGATAGGTGAGAGTGGACGTGGGCAAAGTATACTAGCAGAAGGACGGGGGGATGTACTATTTGTTTGAGTTTGCGAATTGCGTAGCAACCCGATAATATTTTGTTGGCAACATGGTTAAACATGTATGGACCAGTCAAGATTATCGGTTAGCGCTAGGCCTAGGACTTTGGCGGTGTGGGTACGGGGGATGGTAGTCGAGTCGAGACGGACAAGGGGGCTTAGTGGGGGGATTTATGATGAGTGTGAAAGTAGAGATAAACAGTTTTTGAACGTGAGATGATGAGTTGATTGCCAAGGCAGTAGGATGACATTTGAGCAACTTGTTTGTTAATTAAGGTGGAAAACTCAAGAAAAGGACGATGTTTAGGTAGGGTAAGGAGGTGGCTCGAGTCGTCAGCATATTGGATGAGAGTCCCCTCATCAAGGACAGCAGCTTGGTTATTGACATAGATGATATATGCTAATGGTCCCAGAATAGAACCCTGGGGTACTCCACATGCTATGGGGAGAGGCTTAGATAGGGTTTTAGTGATGGATTGACCGTAGATGACTGGAGCTCGACAACCTGGGTGCGATCGGATAGGAAAGAGGACATCCAGCTTAAAGCAGCACCACGGATACCGAGGGTTTCCAGCTTATCTTTGAGAATTGAGTGGTCAATAGTATCGAAGGCCTTGGTCATGTCATAGAAACATTCCTACAGCATGGTCACCTTTGTCCATCGCAGAGTAGAGAGGGGAGAGAAAAACTATAGATAGCGCTAGTGGTGGATTTATTTTTTAAGAAGCCATGCTGGCTAGGGGAGAGAATATTGTGATAGTTTAGAAACGATATCAGGCGATCATGCATGACATACTCAAATATTTTAGAAAAAGAGGAGAGAAGAGAGATAGGTCGATAATTGTCATCTCTGACTTATGTCCTTTGTTTTATAAATGGGGACTATTTTGGCTACTTTTAGTTTGGAGGGGAAGATACCGTCTGAAAGGGATGCATTGATGATGTAAGCAAGTGGGCCAGAGGAGATAGTCGGTGCACTTAGATAAGAGAGAACCTGGTACTTCATCTAGCCCATGGGAGTGTTTAGAGCCAAGTTTCCTTGTTATCATTGCTACTTCTGCAGGGTAGAGGGATAGAGAAAAATAGTAGGGATGATTCTAGATGGCAACGTACTACGAGGAGCTGGGTAATTATTGGGCACGTTAGGCTGGTTGTTATTGCTAGAATTGACAAAGAAGTTGTTAAACAGCTCGCTTTGTGATGATGGGTCAGAAATATCCTGCCCATTTACGGTAAATCAACAAGTTTCGCTTGGTGTGAGTAGCTGTGGTCTGAGATTTAATCATAGACCAAGTTGCCTTAGAGGTGTTCCTAGCCGATGAAATTATGTTGTCATGTAGTGGGAGTTTTGCTTGTCGAATGTTTTGGCGTGGGTTTTCTTCAGGTCTAGATAATGTTGTTTACGGATTGGGTTTATTGGAAGACTTTAATTCTATATGAAGAGAACGCAAGGTCTGGGCTTCGGATCGTATGTCCTGTGAGATCCAGGGATTCACTTTAGTTTTGTTAGAGGGTGGCTTTTAAGAGGAAATGCAGTGTTGAAGTGGTGAAGGAAAGTAGAGAGGAATCTCGAGAAGAGCTGGTCCGCATCTCTGGAAGACACAATGACCGCCATGATTCTCTACTTAGAAGTGACTTAAAGTAGGCCGTGTTGTCGGACTGAAAGAACGCTTCCAGACTTTTAATTTAGGGGGAGGGTGGAAACTAGAGAGGGAAAGGGATTAAAGGAGTGAGAAGGTGGTGGTCAGACAGACCAGGGTCAGTTGAGGTAGAGGAGAACAGTGCCGGGTTAACGCTAGTGAAAATGTTGTCAATTAGGGAGCTACTCGAGACGGTGGTGCGTGTAGGAGTTACTATAGTTTCATGAATGTTAAAGGAATGTACTAGATCGAGAAGTTTAGCACGTGATGGAGATTGGGTTAGAAGGTCAACATTAAAATCGCCGCATAATACTATGTCAGCTTTAGGGAATTTCTTGGTAACATAAATAAGCACCTCATCAAGCTTAGTCAGGAAGGTATTTAAATCACCTAGGGGTGATCGATACAGCGAGAGAATTACAAACTGCTGGTCTGAAAAGCTCCAGGAGCCCGCGACGCACTCAAAATCTTTTTCCATGCAGTAGGCTTTGATTTCAGAGATGGCAATTAGATTTACGTGGGGTTTGGCAAGTATGGCCACTCCACCATGGATAAACATAGAGCGACAGAAAATATCTACGTTGACGTAGTTAGAGATGGAGAAGGAATTAATTTCCTGAGGAGTTAGCCAGTGCTCGGAGAGGCAAAAAATGTCAGGAGAGAGGTGCTTTGTTAGAAGTTCAACTTCTTCAATTTTATTACGGATGGAGCATATGTTGAGGAAAGCTATTTTAGAGGAAGAACTTTTAGAGCTTTGGGGGGGGGGGGGGTGGGGGAGAAAGGGGGGGGGGGGGATTACTTTTAGGGGAGCGACGTTGGAAGAGGCACTAACGGAAAATTTGAGGGCTTCTGGGAAATAAGAATTTGTGAGTTAGGACGCCTGGACCGTGTGATGATGGGATCACGGGAAAAGTGGCAGGATGATGAGTCGGTATTAGTGACATTTCCCAGAATTATGCGTTGGTCAGTCCTTGGGGTTCCCGCAATTGCGGGATGCAGCGGAGGCTCGGCTGCGAACTCCAACAGGGTGGGGTCTCCCAGGGCCACGTGCCTGGGTGGTTCCGTAGTTGCTGCAGGCTGCGGACAGTGTCTCGGCTTCGGCCTCGGGACAGGGTCAGGTCTACCAGGGCCTCGTGCCTGGGTGGTTCCGTAGTTGTTGCGGGCTGCGACGGTGTTTTGGCTTCGGTCTCGGACAGGGTCGGGTCTACCAGGGCCTCGTGCCTGGGTGGTTCCGTAGTTGCTGCGGGCTGTGACAGTGTCTCGGCTTCGGTCTCGGACAGTGTCGGGTCTACCAGGGACTCCTGCCGGGGTGGTTCCGTTGTCGCGGGCTGCGGTGATTGTTGACTGTTGACTGCACCAGAAATTGGCTTCCTGGGGTATTGTACGGGGAAGTTCTTTGTTTAGCGGCCTTGAATACAAGTATCGGCGAGCAGACTAAGATATTGATATTAGAGCTGGAGAAACAGTCGGTGATTAGGTGGACTACTTTAGACCAGTGAAGACCGTCCAGGCCACATCCTATTTTGGGCATAGCCAAATGCTGGATTTTGTAAAAATCACAAAATTTTCTTAGTGCTGTGAGGGATTGAAGTAGTGTTGTTAGAGTTGGTTTGTCACGGGATAGGCGTTTCGTAATCAGGTTGCAGATGAGCCTGCCTTTCCGATGTACGTAGGCCACACCTCCTACATCAGCCTTCTGGGCCTTGAGGTAGTCGATCCCCCCGAATTTGTATTTGAAGTCTGCTGCAATACCAGCAGACAGGCTGAGGTCTTGAGCTACGCAGTGGACTAGAGCGAAGTGAGCTGGGGTTGAAAATAGATCGGTCTTGATTTCTTTGATTGAGAAGTTTGTGGGGCAAGGAGAAGAGTTGGAATTGAGTGGGGGCACATTTAGTGGCAGGGTGTGAGAAGGAATTGGGTCTGCAGGATGACGACCGGTCATTAACGAGATGGCGGAATGAGTTGAGTTTGTAGGCCTAGGATTAGGGAGAATTGGATTGGGAGTTTCGATGCGAGTGCAAGGCCTAAGCTCCAGGCTATCATATGAGCTAGTACTTGCTCTAGGCATTTTGAGTATTATGTCCGAGATGAGGGAGGCCAGTGCCAATTTGCCCTGCTGGTTAAGGTGGAGGCCATGTCTGGTAAACATATTTCTACTCAGCTTAGAGGTGTCAACAAAGTAACAGTTAGGCTTTGAATAGACAAATTCCCGCAGAATACTATTGATGGCCATTACCTGGCTCATGAGTGAGGGAGCATCGTGTCTATGTGGAAGGCCTACTATAATGAGATTGCAGGCACTGGGAGTTTCAATAACTCTTGACAAGGAGGGGATGATATCCTCCGCAGATCCAGGCAGGTCGTTTGTTCCTGCTATAATTACCACCACGTCGTTGCTACTGAGAGTGCTGATTTTGAGTGGGATTTCCTTAACTACTTCTTGGAGACTGGCATTAGGTTTAAAAATGCTTTGGAGTTCATGGTGGCCATTGTCATGTGGAGACAGATTTTCTTTAATTAACATACTGAGTTGGCGGCCGTGGGAATCGGCGTACAGATGAACTTTAGGCCTAGGCCTAGTCCTGCTAGGGGCGAGGGATGTACTTGTTTTGAGGTTAGGCCTAGGATTCCATGTTGTCCGTGGAAGACAGGCGCTTGTTTGACCCTGGCCTAGGCCAAGGCCAAGACTTGGGCTTAAGGTGGAGCAATCTACAACTTGGTCTGGATGCTGTTGATGTTGTGGGTCATGGCTTAGTTGCTGGACGACATCAGTGCTATGTGTGCAGTGTTGTGAGCCAGAGTCCCTGTGACTAGACCAGGGTCTCGGAGGCCTAGGCCTACTTAGGCCTAATTCGGGCCGTTGCTGCCCTGGGCCTAGGCACAGTCTTGCACTCACTTTTTGGTTGATTAATTTTTGCATTGAGAGCATGCATTCCAGATCCTTAATTTTATTAAGAATGTGGGTGATGGTATCGTCAAGTGTAGAGGCGTTACCTGTGTTCCGTATGTCACTGAGACTTGCCGTGTTATTTATTCCTACGTGCGTTGGGCCAAGCGCCATTTTCTAATAGGGCGACCACGATCGCCTTGGCCAAATCCAAACTTTGCAGTCACTTTTACCCTAAAAATACACTGATATCAGAGTCTCTAACAATTATAGGGCAAGGGCCACTGTTACTACTTCTGTTCAATGAATATAAATAACAGTAAACAGGATATTTCGCGTGAAGAACTTGTAATTAACGACAGCTTTACCACCAACAACCCTACCAGCAGTCCACCGCCTTCCTCATCCAGTAGGTGTTATAAGTCAAAGAATTGTTTTAAAAAAGAAAAAAAGGTAAAATTTTGATTTTCATAAGAAATAGTTTTTCGATTGCGTTCAAATTTTACACGAATACCTAGATTCATAAAATGTTTTATGTGAAAAAATCATTAAAGCATGTAGGCCTAGGTGTTATAAGCTGAAGAATTTTTTTAAAATTAGAAAAAATCGTAAAGTTGCAATTTTAATGAGAAATAATTTTCCGATTGCGCTCAAAAACGTGGCAGTTCTAAGTTCAGAGATTTCGAAGGCCTCCATAAAATTTCATTGTAATTGGAGTACCTATCGGTTTAGCCGGAATCGTGTTAACAAACACACAAAAATACATGCAGAAAAAAAAAGAAAAAAAGGTAAACATTCCGGATTTTTTTCTCCAGTGTACTAGTGAAATGGAATCTTCGCTTCGCTCGCTACGCTCATCCAATAATGCATGTAGGCCTATGCTTAGGCTACCGTACACCAGTAATTAATTTCTATAATAATAAGTAGGCCTAAGTGGACACTCGACGATCTTCTTCCTTGGGGGGGGGGGGGGGGGGGGGGTTAAACCGCAAGATTGGAATAAGAACGGAATTTTCTTTCCAACTCATACATCCCATTTTTGTAAATAGTACAGTGTGTTACAACTTCCAACATTGTATTGACTTTAGGCCTACAATGATTAAAGATTATCGTAAACTTATAGGTTTAGGCAGTCCAGCCGTTATAGCCAGCAGCCTCAACGGCCGCAAGACATCATCGTGCATGAGGGACTAGGCCATTTACTCTCCGGGTCTAAGGACTAAGCCGATCCAAGAGTTCGGGTCGGGAGGCACCGCAACTCACTAATACTAAACTCAACACCAAATCTATCACAGTAACTTATAAACATTTACAAATGCGTATTACATTGGCTAAAAAGTTTAAAAACGGAATAGGAATTTGGTCATTGGATGAGCGTAGCGAGCCAAGCGAAGATTCCATTTCACTACACTGGAGAAAAAAATCCGGAATGTTTTTTTCTTTTTGTATTTTTGTCCGTTTGTTAGCACGATTCCGGCTAAACCGATACTCCGATTGCGATGAAATTTTATGGAGGCCTTCGAAAATCTCTGAACTTAGAATCGCTATGTTTTTGAGCACATCGGAAAATTATTTCTCATGAAAATTGCAATTTTACGATTTTTTATTTATTTTTAAAAATTTCTTCGACTTATAAACACCTAGGGCCTACATTGCTTTATACGATTTTAATGACTTTTTCACAGAACAATATTTTATGAATTAAGATATTCGTGTGAAATTTGAGCGCAATCGAAGAAATATTTCTTATGAAAATCGAAATTTACGGGTTTTTTCTTTTTTTAAACAGTTCTTTGACTTATAACACCAACATGCTTTATCCGATTGTAGGCCTAATGATTTTTTCACAGAACCTTAATTTTATGAATTAATATATTCGTGTGAAATTTGAGTACAATCGAATAATTATTTCTTATGAAAATCGAAAATTTACGTATTTTTTCCTTTTTTTTAAAATTACGATTAATTGAAAAAAATTAAAAGATTAAAGTTTATTTTTTATTATAATTAAATAATTTTTTTTAAATCTTCAAATTAGTAATGATTTTTTCACATAACCACAGAAAACCGCATAGGGCTAATAGACCCGAGAGCCAAGTGACAGGTTCTATTGATCATAAAGCGTAACATATGTTTTGGACATTGGAGTGCCTCTTCAATTCAAGCATTTTTCAAAAGCGCGTCTTACGAGTCAACGTGGGGGCGTTTTACCGTCAGACGCCCCCAAAGTGGCCCCAAAAAGGGTCGAATCTGCCCTATTTTTTAAGCTTCTCTCAATAAGTTTAACATAAAAAATCCATTAAGTATAAAGTAAGTAAAAGTAAAAGTAAACCTAAACCAATTCTTCTAAAAAGTACAGTCACCCAAAAAAAAGCCATTTCGAAGTTGAAAAAGTAAGGAAATTTTCTAAGTAAATTATTTTCACAAAATTGTATTTAAAAAAAAGTAAAAGAAAATCTAAATCTGAATAATATTTACAAACCTTATCAAAATTCTTAACAATATTTAAAAACAAATTCCTAATAAAGTAGTACAAACTACGGTTTGGTCAATAAAAAAGACTAAGCTATTAATTAAATTAAATTTTTTTTAAGGTGTTACCAAACACAAAAAAGTCAAAGAAATTTAAAAATCAGTACTTAAAGTAGTTTGAAAACTTAATAAACAAATATAAATTTTTACAAAACTATTCTTTAATTTCCCTTATAAATTAAGTAAAAAATTAAAAAGTTATTAATCTTTTAAACAAATAAGTTACTTAATAAATAAAACAAAATAAGCTTATAAAACTGTTAAAAAAGTTAAATTACAATTTTCATTTTTGTAAAAATAGTATTAAGTTAAAGTATTTAAGTATTCTTTTTAAAAACACATTTAACAAATTAAATAAAGTTACATAAAGCCAATTCAAGGTCAATCAAAAAGAAAAAAAAAAAGAAAGTAGTTTAACCAATCTAAAGAACCAAAGAAAAAAACACAAAAAAGTTTTATTTTTATACTAACAAAGTAAACATGATTTTTTTTAAAACACATACGAAAAATTTATAAAATAAGTTAGCCCAAAAAAAGAATATCAATTGCTACAAAGAGCTGCGTTGGCTGTTGACCCGTCAGATGCCCCCAAAGTGGGCCCAAAAAAAGTAAACTCTGCCCTCATGAGGTATTACGTGATTCAAAAAAACACACGTCATGTTATAGTGAAAATTACAGGAAAAAAACGAATATCACTAGGCAGACGGGCTGCGTTGGGCCGTTGACCCCCACAGGGACCGAACCCCAAATTGGGCCCCCCCAAAAAAGTCAAAACTGCCCTCATGAGATACGTGATTCAAACATACGTCATTTTATAGTGAAAATTACTAGAAAAACGAATATCACTTGTCAGACGGGCTGCGTTGGGCTGTTGACCCGTTAGATGCCCCCAAAGTGGGACCCCAAAAAAGTCAACTCGGCCTCATGAGGATTACTGATCAAAACTATACGTCATTTTAAGTGAAAATTACATTAAAACGAATATTAAACTCGTCAGAAGGGCTGCATTGGGCCGTTGACCCCACAGTGGACGCCCCCAAAAGTGCCCCCCCCCCAAAAAAAAAAGTCAAATCTGCCCTCAATAGGTACTAACATGATTTAAACATACGTCATGTTGGTATAAAATAGTTCCAGTAAAAAACGAAATCACTCGTCAGACGAGCTGCGTTGGGGCTTGGACCCGTTAGGTAAAACCCAAAGTGGGCCACCAAAAAAGTCAAATCTGCCCTCATAAGGTAAACATGATGCAAATACACGTCATTTATAGAAAAAAAAATTAACAGGGAAAACGCAATATACCGGTCAGACGAGCTGCAGTTGGGTCTGTGACCCGTTAAGTACCCCCCGAAGAAGGGACCTCAAAAGGTTGATTGTCCATAGGGTAAACATAATTCAAACATACGTCTTTTTTAGAGAGTCAGTTACAAGGAAACGAATATAACTTGTCAGATGGTTGCGTCTTGCGTTGGGGCTTTGACCCGGTGGGTTACCTCCAAAGTGGGCCCCCAAGAGTCAAAATCTGCCTTTTAAGACTGTTTGCCAGCTCGGGCAACTTTTTTTACTTTTTACAAATGTTAAAGCCACGTAAAAGCATGCTGATCATCAAATCCTCTAAATTTCACATAAGAACGTACCGCTTTTACTCTTTAAGTTTCAGCCAAAATATCTGTTATTTTTGGGAGGCATACTGTTCAGAAAGGATGTGGTAGTTATGTGCTATCAAAGCACATTTGAGGATTTCAACATAATTATCTCCTACACAAAATCGGTAAATTCTACAAATTAACAGTGTTGTCATATTTACGGTCATTTCTTAGAAAAAGTGAGCAAATATTTGGAAAATGGCCTAGATACCCCTATTACACATTGGTGCACACATGCACACATGGCCAAGCACAAACCCGATTTAGGACCACCGCTAGAGCTATCCAAGTGATCCAGAGTTCCAGACTTTACCTCGTGCGCTCTGCGTCAAAGCCTGGTTTTTCTCGAGCTTGCCCCAGAGCATGGCTCTGCTAATCGTAAAAGGCGATGCAAGAGAAAAAGTCCCACACCTCGCAAAAATCAGCTAGTAAGATGGGTAGTATATTACTCACCGAATCTAGAGCCGAGCTCTGGCAATTCGTCGTCGGGGACCTTGCCCCCTTACCCTGACTACCTCCCGACGACGATGACAATGAATACGAACGATGACAAGACGATGACGACGCGACCCCCTTCCTTCCCTTACCTGTGGCTGGTTCTGACCAGCATGGCCCTCCCCCCCCCCCCGAGGTTAGATGGTGTATTATGACCCTTAAACGGTTGCCACGTCTTAAATCCAAATAATCCAAAAAGTACTTAAGGTATACATAATTGAAAACATTCGGCTTCTATAGTAAAAGTGACCATCAAAAAGAATAATTACTCATCCATTATTTCATCATTTTTGGAATTATGTAGGGCCAATATTATATATATATATATATATTGTCATAGAGTAGATATGTTAAAACTTGGTTTATTGTAGGTGACATGACGCTGTTAATTGGTTCCATTAGACAGAAATTTAAAAAAAATGCCATCATGTTTAAATATAGAGATGTTAAATAAGACCCAAGATGTGCCTCTATGATCTGTCCCCTTCGCACTTGATGAGATTATGCAATGTTATTAGAATGAGAGAATTTCGATGAGGATGATGTGACATAGAGGTTCGGAAGCAGCGTACAGTGATGACGATGTGTTACAGTTGTAATTTTGTCACAATTATTTATTCTAATGCTTCAATTGTCTTTAAATGAAAAGTATTTGCAGTTTCAACGCATGTAAAAGATACTTACGTATGTTATGATATGATGATGATGATTACTAATAAAATGTTAAAGATAACAAGCGTAGTGAGTACGATGTGGTAAAAGTTTTGATATTTGAAGTTAAGTTATACCAAACCAATTTATATACATACTATCTTCAATTGTTTGTAACTTATACAAACAATCTTTGCACGATTTAACACATTAAAAATTCTTACTAATGATCTGATGATGATTACTTCTGAAGATTACTATGATAAAAAGTTCAAAAATACTGTATAACGAATGTAATGGAAGTCTTTGATGTTTGGAGTTAATTATGACTTACCAATTTATATATTCTAACCCTCAATTGTTGTAACTTATAAAAACTTTTTGCATGATTCAACACATATTAAAGATATTGCGTAATAGGTTATCATATGATGATAATTACTTAGTAACTTATGATGACTATAATCTCATTTACTTATTTCATAAAAGTAAATGATGTTCAAGCTTATCTTGTATCGTTATACAATATGCAAAAGGTTAAGCTAATCTGTGATTTAAAAGTCAGAAAACCGTCATAGTATCATGCAACAAGTGTAAATTAAACCACAACTCCTTCATAGGTTAAAACAATAAAATCTACAACCACTCGTTACAGTTTACACCCTAACATACTATACCATACACCATTATTATTTAAAATAATACCATAGACGAAGGATACATGTCTTCCTGATTTATTATCAACTCTATATCCCCAAAAATAAAAAAAGGTGGTTTCTGGTAGTTGCAGGGCTCATGACCCAAACTATGCATAAAAACATCATGACTACATATACGCCACGAATTCCGATTAAATCCAACATAATTTCATAAGTATTCGAGACAAAACATTTTTAACGTTCTTTTTTTTTGGGGAGGGATCGGGGAGGGGGGGACGTGGCAGTAGGGCAGAACACAGCCAGTCTGACAAGTGATATTCTTTTCGAGGTAAATTTTTCTATAAAATGACGTATTGATATGATCATTTTTAGGGCCCAATTCCCGGGGACGTCTGACGGGTTCAATGTGCAACGCAGGATCGTCTGACGACTTAAATATTAGTCCTCCTGGTTAATTTACCTTTAAAATGACGTCATGTCTTGAATCATGAATACATTATGAGGGCAGCTTTGACCTTTTTTGGGCCCACTTCGGGGGCGTTGACGATCAAAGCCCAACGCCAGCCCGTTCTGACGAGTGAATATTCGTTTTCCTGGTAACTGGCTCTAATAAATGGACGTAGCCTATGTTGAATTATTATATTCCTACGGGGCAGGATTTGGACCATTTTGGGGGCCCACTTTGGGGGTTATTTAACGGGTCAAAGCCCTAACGCAGCTCGTCTGACCGACGTGAATATCGGTTTCTGGTACCTTTTCTATAAAATGACGTATGTTTGAATCATTCATACCTTATGAGGGCATATTGTCTTTTTTGGGGCTCACTTGTGGGGGTTTATCCATAACGGTCAAAGCCCCAAACGCAGCTCGTTTCTGGCGAAGATATTCGTGTTCCTGGTAACTTTTTATACAAACATGACGTATGTTAAATCATGTTATACCTATTGAGGGACAGATTGACTTTTTTTGGGGGGACCCTTTGGCGGTGAGTCTGTGGGTCAACGGCCCAACGCACATTCGTGTCTGACGAGTGATATTCGTTTTTATGGTAATTTTCACTATAAAATGACATATGTTGAATCATGTATATCTTATGAGGGCAAAGTGACTTTTTTTGGCCCACTTATGGGTTCGTTTCGACGGGTCAACGGCCCAACGCAGCTCCTTGTACGAGTGATATTCTTTTTGGGCTAACTTATTTTTGAAGTTTCGTATGTTTTAATCAGTATTACTTAATAGGGGCAGGATTTGCCCTTTTTGGGCCACTTTGGGGGCGTTCGGACGGGTAAAACGCCCCCACGTTGCTCGTAAGACGCGCATTTTTAAAATGACTTGAATTCGCTTCTACTCCAATGGTCCAAAACATGATGTACTTATGAGGCAATAGAAAACTGTCATGGCTCTCCGTCTATAACACATGGCAGAATCAATGCCACCAATTCGCTCATCCAACAACGCGGCGGAAATTAAGGCAGCGTTCCCATAACTTTGGTTTAGTCTTACGAAATTGTTATGGTTGTATGGTAACAAGAAACCGATATCCGGAATTGGTTAGGAATGTTTCAGTGGCCTATCATATATGAAGTTACTCCCTTTCATTGGTAGTCGTATAAATAACAAAACGTCTGACCTCTGGTCCGTCATAAGAAATATGGTTTTGTTATAACAATTTCTTAGGACAAAAACGTAAACAATTTAACACGTATTTCCTATCCCCTTATAACTAAACCAATTTGTGGGAACGCGGCCTAAGCGTTTTCCTAGTACCTACTAAGTCAATCTAGGGAATTTGCATAACATTATTTTATGGTTCTACTGGGTTAAGGCCACCTTCATTTACAGAAAAAATCTTATTTTCTTGATTTTGAGAATATTTTCAATTATCAAATAAGGGTGAAAGTTTCCTACATATTTTGGCGGAAAAAAACGGGTCATACGTCACCAGCCTTCATGATGCCAATCAACCAATCACGTAGGTAACGATATATAGGTTACTCGGCTTTCGGAGATTATCTTGGCTGTACAAGCTCATTTTGACAAATCTAGGTTTTGTCTATATGCTTAATATTTTATTTAATACATTTAGTAATATTAAATGTAAGCTTAACCGCATTCATTTTAATAGATAATAAGTAAAAACACAATGTTGATTATAAACTTGAAATGGAAATCAATGTTGTTTATTGTTGCCCTGTTGTAAGAACCAAAGACTTTGGTAAAAGGAGGGGGAATTCGTTGTTATCTAGGCATCCGTGTTCGGCATAGAAGGCGGTGACGTAGGCAGCCTGTTTCCAAAATAATGTGCGGGAAATTTAAAAGGTCAAACGTTGACCCTCAAAAGATATTGAACGATTTAACTTTAAAAACCTGAAATTAATGTTTATATCATTTTTAGACGAATATCATCTATATATTGCACACACTTTTACCGATATATCTGGAACTTATGCAAATTCCCTATTAGGCTAAGGAGTTGAAAAATCACATTCTTTGGTGACGCTGAGCCTCACTTGCTTCACCATGCCAGCCACCACTGTAGGATAGACGTTAAAATAATAAATAAATAAATAAATAAAAATAAAAGAGAGACTGCAGGAAAAGGAAGATCTACAAAGTGGGAAGAACGAAAATGAAGATTAGGCCTACTATAGGAAAAGAAAAATTGAGGAAATAGAAAGGAAAATCTGACACCGACTGATAGTCAATAGCATAGGCCTAAGCCCACAATACCTACAATAAGAAAAATCAACCAAAAACTATATCTTCACCATACTTGGGGAAGGAACTTTTTAAAAGAACGAGTTCCACTTTCACGGAACTTTTTAAGGAACTTGATCCCTTTTATGGTTGAGGAACTTTTAAGTGATCAAGTTCATATTTTCGAGGAACTTTTTAGAATATTCCTTAAAACGTCCCAGTTACAATCAAGTAGCCAATTTGTACTTAGAACCACTTTTCAGTATTCGTTAGCAAACAACTTTGCCGTTTAAGGTAGGACTATCATTTAATTATTTCATATATGTATCATCATGATTCATTGACCATACCGCTCACCGTGCTCTTTGACAGCCAGTACGCTGCTTGAAAGTTACACGCCAGTCACTCTACAGTTGCATTAAACAAACTAAAAGTAAAAGGGAAATTTTGAAAGGAACTTTAGTTCCTTTTTATGAGGAACTTAAACTTTTTAGAGGGTGGGGTGTAAAAAGGAACTTGAACTGTATAACAGTTCTTTTTTTTATTGATGAACTGAATCTTTTAAAAATTCCTTTTTAAAAGGAACTTCCCCAAGTAGGGTATGATCTTCACTAGGCCTATATTTTTACTTAATTATTAGGCCTATCGGGTAAAAATATGGTGGGCCCTAAAGTAGCACACCAATTCCCCGCTCAATTTAAGTGCATAGGTAGGCCTACCTAATGCGAACGTTTGAAAAACAAAAGTACCGTAGGCCTATTTAGGACTGGTCGACGATAGGTCATGACATCAGCCGTGTTTAGTCGTTTCGGTCAAGCCCAATAACGGGACAGTTTCAAGCTCACATAGTCGGCGAAAAAATGCTGATGGGCGGTCAAGAGATGCAACTTTTAATTAATTGTGACGAATACGCGTGCCAGGCAATGTAACATGCTCTAGTCCAAATAAATATTTCATGCACAGGCCATCTCATCACTCATCCCTATAGCCTAGGCCAGAGCATGATAACAACCCTCAACTAGCCCAGGCCTACTCGTAAAGCAAGCACAGAAGATATACAAAAGCATAGGCCTAGGCCTACCTCCACATAATATGATCTACATGCTCTCTAGTCTCTAAGCATTCTAATCGAGACTTACAGCTCAAACAGTTGGTATAGGCCTACGTATGACGGAGTAACCAGCAAAATACACATTAGCAGACATATATTTCAAAAATGGTGCCGTACTTCAATCACAGATAATATCTAGTACACTAGTGTGTGTACACTAGGCCTAGGCCTAGTGTACTCTATTATCTGTGCTTCAATGAAACGACCTCTACGCCCAGCCCAAAACTTCAGGCGTTGTGGTCGCGACCACTGGTCGACCAGAATATTAACGGTATGCTCGGCAATGGATTTACGATTTACGGAACGCGATAATTGAAGACCGGTCGCTTCTACGGAATGCAACCTAGGGCCTACGTAGAGAGCCAGACTAACTCCAACAAACCAACGCGCTTAGATTAGATGCCTCATGCTTTGGACTTGTGCTCGATAATCAATAGAACTAGGCTATGCCTAGCTTTTGAGATATGTGATTAATTTCACAAGCAAAACATTTTAGGCCTAGCGTTCTGGCTTTGGTAATTACCTTGGCTTTGTGTATTAAATAGTTCTGACTACCATGATTATGACCATTGAGGTTAGGTTACTCAGCATCCATTTCTTGAACCTACCTACCTAGGCCCTAGGCGTACTAAAATTTAATAATAGTCAAGTTTTTGGCATACCTTCTGAGGGAGAATCCATATAATTTAAATGTGGATGAAACCAGTTTTTTCAATGCTTCGTCTGACATAATGACACAAGCACGGATGAAAACAAGATAAAAAGCCACAACAAATCATTTCCCGCGCTCCGAGCCAAGACCTTTGTGACGCACGCATGCGCACAACTAACAGCTGCTGGAACCAGTGTTGCCATCATTCACCATTATTATTATTATTGTTGTTGTTGTTGTTGTTGTTGATGATGATGATGATGATGATGATGATGATGATGATGATGATGATGATGATGATGATGATGATGATTGGCGATGATTCGGCTGTCGGCGGTCGGGCCGTGCGGACGTGTGTCGCTCCGCTCCGCGAATGCATGCGTGCATGCATGCTAGTAACTGACTCGGCTATTGTTGCTTCGCGTAATCTATTCTTCCGCGTAGTGTAGTGCCAAAGTTAATTTATTGTGTTTTTGTGGTGTTTTTAACGGCAGAAGCAAGTGTTGTATTGGTCGACTGGACTGGTCTCTAGCACAGTCTCGGCCGTGTTTCTTCGCGTAATTATTCTTCCGCGTAGTGTTGTGCAAAATGTTGGGCACAACCAGTAAAAATTGAGTTTTGTTGGTGTTTTCAACGCAATAGGTGTTGATTTGTCAGACTCTTGACTGTAACACAGTCCCCGTGTGGGTTCGTCTCCCCGTCCCTGTGCTTGGCAGGCGGACTTGAAGCAGGCTTTTGTGGTGTACATTGCCTCTATGTTCGCTGGCTGTCTACACTCTCCACATCATTATTGACGCAAGTGGTTGGTGAGTGCAATGTACTGGGTCCAGGCTTCATGAAACATTGAAGTATACAACATTACCCCAGTGGCAATTACGTTGCTAGAGTAGCTTGACCTACGATAACGCTATTCACTCGTACATACTACATAATCAGAATAAAACACACACACTTTTAAAAATGGCGGGCTACGGCTAACTACAATCAACATAATCTGTTGATCATTAAAGTTGAATGAAAATGACTCTGTAAATAGTGAAGCCCAAATTTATATGTTACCGCTACCTAAGGAAATTTCGCTGCCAGAGTGTTCTCTTAGAACATCATTGGATTGCCAAAACGAGAACAGAACGGTGGTAGCTACAGGCGTCATGCTGACTTATCACAACATCTTAGAATGATTCATAACTTGGCCTTCACTTCAGGTGTGTAAACAGACATAAATCTCAAGATTTGAAAGTACAAAATCCCACTGGAAGGCAATGCATGGATGTGAAGCCCTGGTAGCAGAATCTGATAAGCGACGATGAAGTGCAACCAGTATGTTGCTCTACCCATTCTTCCCCCAACACAAAATGTACGGACACTAAGAAATAGGAGATGCTTACCAACTCACCATGTCCCAGTGAGATGCGTAAATATACCCCTCCCCTGCATCGGCGAGAAGAAACGTGACACCGGGGTCCCCCAATCATGAAAGTAGCTTTGTTTCAGTTCAAAACAAGCATAATGAAGAATGTTCAACGAAAGTTTTGTTGGGCGGTAACGAGTTCTCTACAGGCACATATGACCCTCTGGTAGAGGCCGCGCCCCAAGCGAACGTAGTTTGATATATTAACAGGGCGGAAGCAAAACATAGGACAATGAGTCATCAAACGAATCCTCCGGCCTCTATATGTCATGCTGCAAAGAATAGGAGTATATCAACAGCAATTCCTCGATCCTACGATTCAGAATATAATGGACACAAACTCCAAGTAAGAGTCAAATGAAACTGATTGGATTCACTAAACATACGAGTTCTTCCGTGTCAGAACAAAACAGAACAATTAATGAAGTCATAAATCGGCCCTATACTACAGGATTCATCTAACACAAATCAATTCCCCAACTCAAGATAATATCATCAAGCCTATTAATGATAATAATGCGGATGCGCCCAGAACGCAAGCTCTGCAAGGTGGATAAGTCGACTAGAAGAGCGTACGAGGAAGGATGGGACAATTGAAGAGGACGATGGCAGAGGTTGACGCAGAAATACAATCCCTAGCAGACGAGAAGAAGGATAATATGAGAAGGTACGCACCACCAGGTCGTCATCCGGCAACCTGGAAATCGTAGCGGGTAACAACCGTGGAAGTCGGCGGTCTGATGCATTTGTGAAAAGCGGGGTAATGGTGTTTCCAGACAAGGCGAACAACGAGCGGCACATCGCAACCCTAGTCCTGATCAAAATGCAGACGACACATCGAATGGGCGACAGGGAGCTGCCCCCCACGAGCAACAACGGGTCAGCAGTTCAATGGTAATGATGCAAGTCCGGTTGCAAATCGGTACCGGGGGAGTAAAAAACAAGCATTTGAGGAAATAATGCAGGTTCTCACCAGTCTGTAGCGTAGACAGGAATAAGGTGAAGATACTTTAAAGATCGTTCGATAAGCCTGACTATAACTGGACACCACCCCACAACAGAATTCAAAATTTGCATTCAGAAACTACGGGAGATGATGAGAGATCCGCCTATTACAGCCACGGAGAGATAAAATCACGCCTCTTTAGCATGAAAGACTCAGCGCTGGGCCAGATTTCATAAAATATAGTTTCTTGAAGAAAATAGATAGTGAATGCAACTTATTATAGGTCCGATCTTTAACATTTGCCTTAAGTCAAAACGAATTCCACTGGCATGGAAAAAGTCAAGAACTGATGTAATTACAATGGGAAAGGGTGGTAGGGATGACTGTCCAATTGGGAGTACCTCTTAACATTAGGATCAAAAACTATGAGCAAACTATATGCGGGAATCCTGGGAGGAAAGGCTATCGAAACCATGGGCATTCTAGTAAAAAACATCATTTCACAATGCACAAAGGGTTCATCTGGAATTTGAGGGATGCCTAGCTATAGCCATAATTTTGTCGCCAATCTATAATTGACAAACGCCAGAAGGACACAATAAAGAGGCATATGCAGCTGGCTTGTCTTCAAATGCCTTTGGGTCAGTACACACGAGATATGAAGGAGGCACTAAGACACCCTGGCGTACCTGAAGACGTTCTAGAGATCATTAGCTGACATTGTTACCATGGAAGTGTTACTAGAGTTAGAACAGGTCAAAGGCTATACAAATGATATTGAGCTCAAAGCTGGAGTGGAACAAGGGTGCCCGCTAAGCCCAATTCTGTTTAATTCTAGCTATTGAGCATCATTAGAGCGATTACCAACTTAAGTGATAGTTGTGGGGCTGAAATCATAGTCATCGATTGCCATACTGGCCTATGCCGGAATATGACTTTGTTAGCAGCTAAAAATGAATTGGCTCTACGACGTTCTTTGAGGGTAAGCTGGGGATGCAGCCAAGTGGCAGGACTGACATTTAACCAAAAAAGTGTGCCTTCGCTAAGTATCGGACTGCAGAAAAACACGAGTTACGCTTCCCAAACTGTATTCCTCATACAAGGTACTCCAATGAAAGCATTGAACGATGGGGAGGCGTACCAGCATCTGGGCGTTCCTACTGATTCAGAGTCCAACAAAACGCCAGTAGCTGAACTGGGAGAATGTGTTGAAGACCTACACAAATTGATGTTTCTCGTTAGCACCTGGCAGAAGTTAGATGCCGTAAGGACTTTTCGTCCCCAACGAGCTTGAGTTTATAATGCGTGGGGGAGGGATGAGAAAGACTGCCTTTTATAAAATTTGACCGCAAAATGAAGGCTTAGGCCGCGAAACGGGGCTAATCACTTCCCTCGACGTGCCAGCGCAGAGGGGTGTACATGCCCATGGCAGAGGGGGGTGCAGGCTGTTACCAACTTAATGTACTCTGTAGATGTGCTGGCGGTAGCCCATTGCGTTTCGGCTTCTTACGGCCAGATCCACTTTGTAAGGATATTGCGTGGTCCTCACAAAGGAGGTAGTTAGAAAACGTATGGTAGAGAAACACGGTCCCCACGACTGTTGCCAGTTCCTTTCGGGGAAGCATGGGGTTGGTGAATCTGGAGTAGAAGTAATTACTCAGTTCCATTTGGACTAAGCACGTAAGCTACAAGAGGCTAAACACGCATTGGGACCTTGTCAGTGGGGTACAGGGAGCAAGAGGTGAGAATAGCTATTACAATAAAATATGCCAAATCGTGACACCCGATAAGGCCATACGATACGCAAAGGCTCGCGGCCTATTGGCATAACCAACTAAAGAAATGGTCGCCGTCAACACTAAAAGAAAGACTTCTTCGAAAGCCCAGACCAGGGAAAAGGTGTTATAGACATTCTAGTAAATCTCAGGCTAGTTAAATAATCATTTCATTTCAACTGGCGATTTACACGGTTCTGTGACTGGCGGTTTGTACAAAGGCGCGATTAGATACAGTGGGTCTAAAATGGACTCGGAGGTACGGAAATGCTCCTACTAACTGTCGCTTCTGTTTTGTGTGACTATGGGCACGAAACTTTAACACACATGTTTTGAACTCGTGTCGATATTATACTGCTGCATGGACAGAGAGGCATAATGTCTGTGTGAACAGATTATTTAAGGCTATTCCGAGGAATCAGGCAAACACTATCCGAGTTAATCAGACGATTCCAAATTGCGATCTGAGGGAAAAGACCTGATATAGGTATTACGAACATATAACAAAGAAAGTTGTATAGTGGACGTTACTGTACCCGCCGAGAACCACGACGACGCCCCTCTTGTTAGCTGATGAGATACAAGATCCAGGAAGTATACGCCACATGCGAAGGCTTAGAAGCCAGGGGTTTGAAACTGTGGTTGAAGCAGTGGTGGTAGGGGTAGTCTGGGATCGTGGGATACTAGGGAATATTCGGGTTGTGGAAGATGCTTGGAATTGGAAAAAAGGTACTCTACCCCTAATGAAGAAGTTGATGGTCAGTGAACTATCCGGTGAGCAGAGAACATTTTTATTGAACATGTAACTGGGCATCGACAATACAACTGATGACGTAAAAGAAAAAATACTAATTGTATACATATTTTAATTCGTTGAAACAACGCAGGAGATGCGTGATTTATGTTGTAAAAATAGGATGACATTACGGGTCCACTCTTAGACATATTTTGTTTTGTATGTATATATATTATTGTTGTTATTATTATTGTTGAGCGGGCAAAGGAGTAACATTGATGCCTGTACTTTTTAGTATTATTGGGTGTACTTGATATAGATTATTGTTATTAATTGTAATATGTTAACAACAATTGTCCAATGTATTGTAATAACTTTGTATATTTAGTCAACAACTTCAACTGTTATTGATAAACTGTTGGTTGACGCAATGTAATGTGATAGATACTAATAAATGATGATGATGATGATGATGATGATGATGATGTTGATATTCTATACTAGGAAAACGCTAGTCCCGCCGCGTTGTTGGATGAGCGTAATTGGTGCATTGAGCGGGGGCGCGCCGTTTCATCGACACTTCGTTTCATCGACACCGCCGTTTCATCGACAAATTCATTTAATATTTGAAATGTTCGTGACCACCGTTTCATCGACAACTTTGAGAAGCCCGGCACCGCCGTTTCATCGACACCTCCGTTTGGTAAGCCACAAGGTGAGCTTTAGTATTCTGGGCCTCAATTCCGACCAAAAAAACAAGATGACGATGTTGCGTATACTGGGCCACTGTATCAAAATAATATAGTTTCAATTGTAGTCAATCTGTACAAACTGGGTCTCAATTTGTGAATATTAAACGACAATTTAAATAATCTGGGTCATAATTAATCTCTAAAGAAGCAGAGTAAAATATTTTTAAAGTCGTATACATTTGAAAATGACGAAGTACGTATTGTGGGTCTCACTTTGGTACGAGCAATCGCCGCTAGATGTCTCGCCGGTTGTCGTACGCGCACGACTATTTTATCGGCTGTGAGCATGCAGGCAGAGCCCGCACTATTCAAACAGCACATTTTGTGACGACTAATCTATATTACTAGGAAAACGCTTAAGTCCCGCCGCGTTGTTGGATAAGCGTAATTGGTGCATTGAAGTTGAAGATTTATTTTTAAATTAAATTAAACTAGGAAAACGCTAAAGTCCCGACGCGTTGATGGATGAGCTTTTTAAAGTTTTTAGTTGCGTGGGATATCTTTACTTTTGCAAGTGCTTTGTTTTGCTGCCTACGCATTGTAGGTGAATGTTGTCAAGTTTCTTTTGTTTCTTGTCAATTGGTATTATTTACCGTAAAAAACTTATATTAAAAGCTTTATTTCTATGGATTCTGGCTAACTTTTTCAACTTTTCTTCCAAAAGGTACTACATCACCATAACCTTAATGTCCATGTATAATATGAACGTTGTAGCCCCACCCGTTTGGTCAGAATTGGCTCAAATGGCACGAAAATATCGTACAAAAAACCAAAAATCTTATATTACTAGGAAAACGCTAAAGTCCCGCCGCGTTGATGGATGAGCTTCTTTTTAGTTTGCGTGGGATATCTTCACTTTTGCAAGTGCTTTGTTTTTCTGCCGACGCAATGTAGGTGATTGTTGTCAAGTTTCTATTGTTTCTTGTTAATTTGTTATTATTTAACGTTAAAATCTTACATTAAAAGCTATATTTCTATGGATTCTGGCTAACTTTTTCAACTTTTTCTTTCAAAAGGGACTACATCACCATAACCTTAATGTCCATGTATAATATGAACGTTGTAGCCCCACCCGTTTGGTCAGAATTGGCCCAAATGGCACGAAAATATCACACAAAAAATCAAAAAACTTATATTAAAAGCTTTATTTCTATAGATTCGGGCTAACTTTTTAACTTTTTCTTTCAGAAAGCAATACATCATCATTACACCTTAATGTCCATGTGAAATATAAACGTTGTTGCCCCACCCGTTTGGTCAAAATCGGCCCAAATGTCACGAAAATATCGCACTAAAAATCGAAAAAAATCGTAAAAGTACGATATTCATGAGAAATATTTCTTCGATTGTACCCAAAAATGTAGCGAGTCTTAAGTTCAGAGAAAACGAAGGTCGTGTCAAATTTTCATCAAGATCGCATATGCCGTTTGCCCGGTAGAGAGCGAACAAACAGACGAAAAAAAAACAAAAAAAAAACACCGGAGCTAAATTTTTTGGGGGGTCGGTGAAATTGAAGTCTTCGCTTCGCTCATCCAAAAATCGAAAAAAATCGTAAAATTGCGATTTTCATGAGGAATAATTTTCCGATTGCGCTCAAAAACGTGGCAGTTCTAAGTTCTGAGATTTCGAAGGACTCCATAAAATTTCATTGTAATCGGAGTATTGGTTTAGCCGGAATCGTGTTAACAAACAGACAAAAATACAAAAGAAAGAAAGAAAGAAAGAAAGAAAAAAAACATTCCGGATTTTTTTCTCCAGTGTAGTGATATGGAATCTTCGCTTCGCTCGCTACGCTCATCCAATAAACAATAATAGTATTCGACCACACATTATATAGTTATTCAGAGATCCAAATTTCCTAAGGGACAAACATTAAAGATAATTTTAATTTGTAATTGACAACTATAAAAATAATATGAACATAACGCAGATATTTAAATGTCAACGGACGAGTCTCAAAGACACTATTCAAAATCCTAAAATAAAGCAATCATCTACAGTTTACACAATCCTGTATCAAAAAATACTTTTTATTTGGGGTTGACGGTTGACACC
Organism: Sweltsa coloradensis; assembly: GCA_024449915.1. Taxonomy (NCBI): domain Eukaryota; kingdom Metazoa; phylum Arthropoda; class Insecta; order Plecoptera; family Chloroperlidae; genus Sweltsa; species Sweltsa coloradensis. The sequence continues at coordinate 290,974 of JAMZAV010000657.1, forward strand.
TCGAAATCGCCTCAACTTGAATGTATGCGCCTAAGTGTGTTAGCGCACCGCGGCTTGGATGCGGCGCCCAAACAGGCATCTAGTTCTAGATGGGAGCTATTTGAATTTGAATTTGTCATTTACTAAGAGAAAAACGAGCAATTTCCAGCAGCAGGGGAGAGGGAGATGGCGGGTGTAACATACTAGCAGATGTATATTATTATTGTTATCCCCGATTATAGGCCTAAAGGGGATTTCACCCGCTTAACTAAAAAAAAACATTTCATCCAGGCTAATTAGTCATGAATTTGCAGAGTAACTAAAAAATTATTGGGTCCACCATGACCAGAAAAAAATTGTCAAATTTGGTAATTTTCGAGCTATAGATCCCATCAGACAAAATCTCCCATTAGAAATAACATGGGGACGATCTTTATGCCCCTTGACCTTCGAGAATTTTGACCAAAAAAATATTGACGTTCATTGATGTATTCTGAAACCAACCTTATCTGTAAATCCACTATATTTTATTTTTGTTATTTGGGCCAGTCGTTCGGTCAAAATATGCTGATTACCAAGAATGTGTGTGATTTCGGAAAGCATATTTTGAGTGTATGTTTGTGTTGTGCACAGTTTCAAGACACGATGTTATAAATGACCATTAATATTCATACAATACTCTAAAGTATCTATGTGGATAAACTAGGAAGCTTCGCAAACGCTTTTTCAGGCGCGTTGTTGGATGAGCGTAATTGATGCATTGAGCTGCCATGCGCATGTGTTATGCAGATGGTATTTAAATTAATATCGTTTTCCCATTGCTATGGCCTGCGAGACACGCTTAGTAATATTGTTTTAATTTTTACGACGACGACATGAGGATCAGGGGCGCACATTACATTACACACTACATTACAATCGAATAAAGCACGTAGGTGTTACTTATAAGTCAAAGAATTTTTTTAAACAAAAAAAGCGTAAAATTGAGATTTTGTTACATTATATTGTTGAATTGGTAATACCATAGCAATTAAATACTACTTTAATAAAATATTGCTATTGAAACAAATATTTTTATTGGGACCTTTTTTAGGTTCCTATATAAATTATAGGCGAAAACACGCTGAAACCTAGTAAAATACCACCATTTGCAATATTAAAAAGAAAAAATAATTTCCCGTTGCTGTGCGCCCAAGACCCACGGGATATATACTTTTTCCAAAACAATAGTTTTATGGTAAGTTCTAAAAAATGTTCGCCCTTCCCCCACAAAACGGGGGCTAGTTACTCCACTGGCCAAACCTTACACAATCAAAAGCATTGCAATCTACAAGAAACCCAACTTATGTACCCTTCCACATTTTCTTTCTGATAATATATAAATTTACTGTGCCTAGTGAATGAATCCATGTAATTCTTGGCAAAATAAATTGCACGTACTTTTACATTTAACAGTACCTAGTTGCAAATAAAATTTTGAAAAGATTTGTAGTGACTGCATTCTTTTTTCTTTTCTGCAAAAATGTAGAAGTGTACATAAAGCTTGGCCCCGTCTTTTAGATCTCAATGCTTTTGATTGAGGTTTAGCTGTCCCTTTACAAGATTGTTGTATGTGTGGTATATCTTAGTTTCAAGATGAGTAAAATATAATTCACTCTACTTTCAATTAATGGATGGACCACAGATAAAATACATATTATTAATTTGTATATATTATAAAACTGTATTGGCGTTGAGTGACGGTACAACGTCGCGTATCAATAATCAGATTATTATTTATAAGAATATGGTTACTTTTCACCCCTGCAAAGTCTCATCAGCAACCGGAATTGCTTAGCTGTAGGATGTGTTGCAGCAAATCAGGGAGTTGGTCGGTAAAAGCGGTTCATCATGCGGCAAGCGCTGGAACTACCACACGAGTTTTTTGGGACCCACTCTACGCACTCTGCTTTCTCTACTCTCTGTTCGGAAAACGTTGACTAACTGTGTACCAGAAAACTAGTTTCCAGTGTACGAATGTGGTTGCTGCCGTGGCTCATTATATTTTAGAGTACCACAATCCTCGTATGGTTATTTCGGATTAAACTTTTAATTTAAATTGAGTCCCACTTTACAGAAACCCAAAAAATGAAAAGTTGAAGCCCAGTTTATCACCAGCGTCACTGGGACCCAGTTTATTGAGGCCCACAGTAGATCTACCCCTCCGTTTCCTCGACAAAACCATAGAGATATCATACTGTTAGTAGCTAGAGTTCTCACTCGCGCACGGATCGCTAGCAAATTGAACAATCCAAGATGGCTTCTTGTTTGGGCAGAGTCGATAAAGAAGTTTCCCCGTTGGGGAGGTCCTCCAACTCCCTATACCGCCCTGGGTTAAATAAAAAGTCGGTTTTTGGCGTTGGGAATCTAACGTTCCGCGCGACTCTGTGTGACGATTGATGGAACTACTTCAATAAAAGTACGTCACTTTTCTACTAGTAGTTAACAGTCGATGACGACAGATGGCGGAAACGTCAAAATATTAAATACGATCGAATGTTGGCGAATGTTTTGGCATAAAGCAAACTCTCTTTATTAATGAGGATATTTCTGATGGAGTAGACCTAAGCTTAGGAGCTAGGCCGACAATATGTATTGTTCAAGATTTCGATTTGAGTGCCAAAGGCGTACTTACGTCTGAAAACTGTATTGTGGCCTTGGGCCTAGGCTACACTTACGTCCGTTAGGCTTGAAAAAGGCATATATCAAATTATTTCGCACGAAAATGTCGGTGACGCCTGCGCAACACTTTATAGTACAATAATAAATCAAAAGTAAATCGTTTTAAAAGGCTAGGGCCCAGGGCTAATATGATTGAAATAAAATTGAAGTTTGACGTTTCGTCTGTTGTTTGTTGATTTCAGCGTCACTGCACATCGATAATATACTGACCGTATTTAGCGTGCAGTGCTTTTATTAGTTTCACATTGGAGCCGCTCTCAGCGCGCAGGACGTTAGATTCCGTTTTGACTTGGGAGTAAGGGGACCTCCCAAAGGGGAAACTTCTTTATCGACTCTGGTTTGGGCAACTTCTAGATGGGCCAAGTTCTAGATTGTGTGTTTTATTTTTTTTTACAATTTATTTTACAAAAAAAAAACAATAGATCTATCAATAGGATGTCTTCTTTCTTAAAGTTAGGAATCTTTAATAGCTTTGTGACTGTCAGATGTTAGAAACTTTGTTGAACCTTTAATTGAATTGAATAATTCATTGTATCATATTCATATTGTAACATAGATTTTTAATTTAATTTTGTTGTATTATGTACATTCTTTTCGATTATAGCTATCACTTAATTTGTAAACCGGTCGAGGTGGGTTCCTTTCGGGCTGTTGTACGTAACAAAACAAATATATCTACATGCAACTCACTCACTCACTCAGTTATACTCAGTTCAGTTATATAACTGATTTTCTTTCAGTGGGGGACAGTAAATCAAAGCGACCAAGCTAACCATGTAGGCCCCGACGCAACCGACGAGTGAGCGATAACCAACCAAAGATCGATATTTTTAATAGGAAATATAGCAATCAGTGGTATGGACAGTGGGAACACCCGCGGATCAACGCCAGAATCAACAATGCCGATTCAGAACAACTCTGAATTTATTATGTGCTTCGTTGCTAGGACGGCTCCAAAGTCACCGTTTACAAACTCCTAAGACAAGAACTGATGGACTTAAGTCCAAATCGGAAGTTAAAAAACTTCTGACTTTGACGGGAATCGAACCACGGACCTTCTGCATTGGAAGCAGATACGCTAACCACAAGACCAACGAGCCACACATTTATCTATTGGTTATGGGTTTTTATGTTGTACACTCCTCCAAGTACTTGTCATAGTAGCTAGGCTATGGGCCAAGCTACAGATGTTTGTGTTCAATGTTTGTGTACATAATCAATTAAATGCAATCATCATCATTATCATCATCAAAAGCAGTTGAAAACGTGTTTTCGTCATGTGCATCCGTTTTTTCCTTCCTTTCACTTCTCCCTCCCAATAACTAGGCTACTTTCTAGGAAAAAGAGAGTTATAATCCATTTTGCCAATATGTTAGTTTAAACAGCCGCCAAATTTTGCCAAATTATTCGGCCATATTGCAATCTTCAATCTGCCAATGGCGGCTATAGCTGCCGGTATATGCGTGCTATCCTTAGACCATCTATACCCTTCGGGTGAGTAGTAGCTGGTCTGAAAACATCGTCTGGCGCGCGGATTTTGTATTGCTCCTAACATAAGTTTGCTTCACAAATGTAGGCCTAGTTCTTGCTTGTAAGTTATACGATGTGATATGAATTTTCCAAAACATTAAGTATCGTTATTGTATGGTTATTGTATAGTTGATAAAACACATACATAGATTTATGAGCATATTAATTAAGTGCCGCATGCAACTAGACGTGTTATTAACGCTTTTTGCGTGTCTGTATTCGATAAAAATGCTAAACTAATTTAAATTATGCACTGTCAGGTTGGCCAAATATGTGGCAATTAAAAAAAATAATGGTGACTTCAATTTTTATTAAAATACGTTTAGTTTTCATCTTCCAATGCATATGTGTAAAATATAACTTGTATAATGAAATATTTACTTACTGATTTGAAAACCTCCGTTGTAAAAACACATTTTTCGGTTATAATCCAACGGTATATTTTTCGAGAAAATGTGATTGTAATGTAATATCTGTTTCATTACGTAAAAATTAAATCAAGGTATGGACTGTTAAAACCCAAAGAAGTTTTCGACGTGACGGGTAATTGTTTTGTGAATTAGTTTAGTATCACTGACCATGATAGAGGTAAATTTAAAAATAAACAATTAAACAAAGAAGAATGCACTTTGCATGATGTTTAGCATTGCTTCACTGCCAACCTTCTCTTCATCCTTTTCTCTCTCTCTCTCAACTCTTCAAGTACAAATCCACATCTTGGCCGCAGATGTATTCATTAGATGTTTACACTGTACCACGTAAATGTTAATTGAAATACCCAAATACGTGAGCACATACATGGATTGTTCAGTTGCCTTTGGCGAACAATTGCGCTTTTAACTTTACCCACATATGATTGAATGAAAAATAGTACGAGCAATATTTGATAAATTTTGCTATAAGGGTCCACGCAATGAACAATATGCATTATTTACAACAATTAGTTACATTTGTTCCTTGAACCAGTATCTAATTCATGTTCATGTTCATGTTCACGTTCATGTTCACGTTCAAGGTTCATGTTCATGTTTACGGTCATGTTCATGTTCATGTTTACGTTCATGTTCATGTTCACGGTCACGTTCATGTTCATGTTCACGGTCACGTTCATGTTCATGTTTACGGTCACGTTCATGTTCATGTTTACGGTCACGTTCATGTTCATGTTTACGTTCATGTTCATGTTCATGTTCATGTTTACGGTCACGTTCAAATTCATGTTCACGTTCATGTCCATGTTCACTTCTGTGTGTGTTATCATACTATTGTGCAAAGTGTCAGTATGTTTCCGTTTCCTCCCCCCAGATGCCTTCTAGAAGATTCTACCCCTACCACTACCAAGCATCTGCATTCTTTCGTTGGAGCAAGTATACTACAACCCACAGAGCAGCGTCTAACACCAGCATCTGTAGGCGTGACAACCCTAAGAACAACGTTCATGTTTTACGGGAGGATGTTTCATTGCTGCAATCTTCAAAGAAATATTATTTTCATAAAAAAATCTAGGCCGAAGTCTCTAAAAATGTTTTTGAGAATGCACACTTAAAATATGGCGAATTTTGTATTGAGAATAAAAGGCTGGATGGTTTACTGAACATCAATACATGTTTTATATCCCAAGTTGGTAACTATATTTTGTGTTCCTATTTATTTCCACGTGGATGGACACAGTGGCGTAACTACCGGGGTAGCAGGGGTAGCAGTGCTACCGGGCCCTGGAGTGAGAGGGGCCCTCTGGGCCCCATTTCACTCCGAGGCCCTAGTTTCAAAACAACTTGAATAATCCCGAAAATAGTAAAATTTGTAATGTAGCTATTTATTGCAATAATTGAATTCAAGTTTTGTGTTCATGAGAATCGAGACAAGTTAGTGCCATTGACGACCGAAGAGTATTGCGTTTGAATAACCACAATGCGCATGAGTTGCTCGGTTGCTCCACACATCTCATCCACAGGTTCGACCCTCTTTAAATATCTCCTAGTTTTCTTCTCGGTTCTCGGTTTTCTGCGAAAAGAACATGTTTTCTTTCTTTTGTTGACTTCCAATTAAACTGATTGGATGAGCGTAGCGAGCGTAGCGAGCGAAGCGAAGATTCCATTTCACTACACTGGAGAAAAAAATCCGGAATGTTTTTTTTTCTTTCTGTATTTTTGTCTGTTTGTCCGCACGATTCCGGCTAAACCGATACTCCAATTGAGATGAAATTTTCTGGAGGCCTTCGAAATCTCTGAACTTAGAACTGCCACGTTTTTGAGCGTAATCGGAAAAATATTTCTCATGAAAATCGCAATTTTTCGATTTTTTTCGATTTTAAAAAAAATTCTTCGACTTATAACACCTACATGCTTTATCCGATTTTAATGATTTTTGCTCAGAACCTTAATTTTATGAATTAAGATATTCGTGTGAAATATGAGCGCAATTGAAAAAATATTTATCATAAAAATCGAAATTTTACGGGTTTTTTCTTTTTTTTAACAATTGTTTGACTTATAACACCTACATGCTTTATCCGATTGTAATGATTTTTTCACAGAACTCTTATTTTATGAATTAATAGATAAGTGTTAAATTTGAGCGCAATCGAGAAGTTATTTCTTATAAAAATCGCAATTTTACGATTTTTTTAATTTAAAGTTAATTTTTTATTTAATTTAATTTAATTAAAAAAAATTCAACTAAGTAATGATTTTTCCACAGAACAACAGAAAATCCGCATAACACATGGCAACTCAATGCACCAATTACGCTCATCCAACAACGCGGCGGGACTTAAGCGTTTTCCTAGTTAAACTATACTTCACTTCACTTACTGCAAAGTTCTGCACAAAATACAATACTTCCATCCCCACAGCAACCAGTATCGAGCAGGTTGTAAGAGTGAAAGGAAGTGCGGGTTATGAATCGTTTCGTAGTAAGGTGTAAATCAACACAGTAAAACGTACTTATAACTCTCAAGTGCGCAACGCGCGTTTTGTCGTTGTATTTAAATTGTTTTGTAATTTGTTGTGGTTTTATAAAATGTCGAATAAAAAGAGTCTTGAAGGCCGATAAAATATTATTGGATGAGCGTAGCGAGCGTAGCGAGCGAAGCGAAGATTCCATTTCACTACACTGGAGAAAAAAATCCAGATTGTTTTTTTTTTTTCTTTCTTTCTTTTTTTTTGTATTTTTGTCTGTCTGTTAACACGATTCCGGCTAAACCGATACTCCGATTGCGATGAAATTTTATGGAGGCCTTCGAAAACTCTGATCTAAGAACTGCCACGTTTTTGAGCGCAATCGAAAAATTATTTCTCATGAAAATCGCAATTTTTCGATTTTTTTCGATTTTTTTTAAATTTCTTCGACTTATAACTCCTACATGCTTTATCCGATTGTAATGATTTTTTCACAGAACCTTTATTTTATGAATTGATATATTCGTGTGAAATTTGAGCGTAATCAAATAATTATTTCTCATGAAAATCGCAGTTTTACGAATTTTTTAATTTCATCGGCTTATAACACCTTCATGCTTTATCCGATTATAATGATTTTTTCACAGAACCTTAATTTTATGAATTACTAGGAAAACGCTTAAGTCCCGCCGCGTTGTTGGATGAGCGTAATTGGTGCACTAAGTTGCCATGTGTTACGCGTATTTTTACTGTTGTTCTGTGAGAAAATCATTAATTAGTCGAAGATTTTTTTTAAATAAATGAAATTAAATAAAAAATTAACTTTATTTTTTTAATTAATCGTAATTTTTAAAAAAGAAAAAAATCGCAAAAATGAAATTTTCGTAAGAAATAGTTATTCGATTGCGCTCAAATTTTACACAAGTATAATAATTCATAAAATTAAGGTTCTGTGAAAAAATCATTACAATAGGATAAAGCATGTAGGTGTTATAAGTCAAAGAATTGTTTTAAAAATGAAAAAAACCGTAAAATTTCGATTTTCATGAGAAATAATTTTTCGATTACGCTCAAATTTCACACGAATATCTTAATTCATAAAATAAAGGTTCTGTGAAAAAACCATTACAATCGGATAAAGCATGTAGGAGTTATAAGTCGAAGAAATGTTTTAAAATTCGAAAAAAATCGTAAAATTGCGTTTTTTATGAGAAAAAATTTCCCGATTGCGCTCAAAAACGTGGCAGTTCTAAGTTCAGAGATTTCGAAGGCCTCCATAAAATTTCATCACAATCGGAGTATCGGTTTAGCCGGAATCGTGTTAACAGACACACAAAAATACAAAAAGAAAGAAAGAAAAAAAAAAAACATTCCGGATTTTTTTTCCAGTGTAGTGAAATGGAATCTTCGCTTCGCTCGCTACGCTCGCTACGCTCATCCAAATATATTCGTGTAAAATTTGTGCGCAATCGAATAATTATTTCTTATGAAAATTTCAATATAACGATTTTTTCCTTTTTTAAAATTACGATTTATTAAAAAAATTTAAGTTTATTTTTTATTTAATTTAATAAAATTTAAAAAAAATCTTCAACAAAGTTCTGATTTTTTCACAGAACAACAGAAAATCCGCATAACATATGGCAGCTCAATGCACCAATTACGCTCATCCAACAACGCGGCGGGACTTAAGCGTTTTCCTAGTAGCAAGATAAACTTAATTAAACAAATTAGTGATTTCTTTATAAAGAAGAAACTGAAAGACGCAGGTAACATAGAAAGCAGGACGTCGGAAATTGGATTAACAACGTCGATGTAGGGGTAAGTTTTCTCAATTTCTCGGTTGAACTTGTATAAACACATAATGTTGAAAGAGCATGCATTTCTTTGTCTGACACATAGCTAAATTGCAACGGACAATTTAACAATATGAGGATGGGGTGGGGGGCCCAATTTTATTTTTTTGGGGGGGGGGCCCACTGCAAGGTTCTTACGCCACTGGATGGACAAGTATCTCGACCGTTGGTTCCAGCATCTTGTTGATAAACTAATATGTTTACTAAGTCAAAACTCCAAAGACGAAATTGTGAATTTTATTTTGTCGAGTCAACGGTACAAGGTGTGAGCCATCTTTTACATTTCTAAGGTGCCCATTAAAAATAGTTTGCTAGTCAAATCCAGCGAATCTCGCAAACATTCTGGGCCACTCTTTGACCTCGAATTGTCACCCAAACAATTTGAAACTTTATATGATATTATAAAACCACTCAACCCAACCTCTCAAGCGAAGTTTCATTGCCCCCTGAACAAACTTGGGGGGGGGGCATTGCCTCCCGGTTCCTTCCTACGCCACTGCCCCCCCCCTCCCCTGCACCCCCCTTGGCCAATGGTCTGGTCGGACTTGCACGAACGTCAACCTTGGCGCTCCCGAACTCGCACGAAGATGACGGCATCTCCATCAGTCAAATCACTGCACCTTATACTATTTCATCACGTACTCCAGTTAAAAATAAAGGTACCTAACTCTAGGTTATAGAAACACAGAAAGTAATATACTATTTATGATGATCGAAATACCCAGAAATAATCCACGTTTTACTTAAATTATCATGAAATTACATTGTGCTCTTGACTATTATTATAGTTATAGGCTGCGCAGTTATCATTGCGCCACAGTGTATGACGTGAGCGAGATTGTGCAGTGCTTCTTTCTTCCGCGTATCAGTCGTCAGCCAGTCTTCAAGCAGGCAGCTCCACGCCGGTCCGGGCTGCAATCTACATTGCCCAGGTTAGTTACATTATATCTTGCTTTATCTGCTGCATCCATTGTATATACCCAGTTATTATTACGCTATATCCTCCATTATAAATTCATCTATTGGAATTCACGTTCCGTTCGATTCTCATGTCAGGAAAAAGTAGAATATTCATTTTCTTAATAATTGTGAAGATTTTCTCTCGTCGTTGAAACCGTTAGATATTCAGAAACGTGTCCAACAGCTATTTTGTCTGTAGATTGATTTATTTTATCCATCCTACCCCGTAGCTTTCAAATTCTACCTCTATCGCTTCTGTGTACGATTCATCCTTGACTGGCGTTACTTTTAAATTCAAAAATTTTATTTCCTGCGCCAGCCACTCTAGATTGGCGTGGCAAGCCTCGCTTCGTTGTCTACATTCAAGCTTACTTTATCTGTTGCATCCATTACATTTAGCTTATTATTATACCGCTATATCTTTGGCTATATCCTCTACTATAAATTCATCCACCGGAATTTACATTCCGTTCTGTAATATTCATATGTCGTGAAAAACTAGAATATTTCTTGATAATCTTGAATATTTTCTCGGGCAGTGGAGACATTTTGAAAATCAGCAACGTGGCCAACAGCTATTTTGTCTGTAGATTGATTCATCCGTAGCTTCATCCTACCTCTCTCAAATTCTACTCCTATCGTTTCTGATTAGGCATACGATTAATTATTTACTGGCGTTATTTTAAATTCGAAATATTTCTCTAGAGTATATTCATTTTTTGCACTTGAAGCGTATTGCCAATGATTCTCTTTTTTATGGTCAACTATGACCTTGTTCAGGTGAATAAATATGTAGTTGATTGTTTGGATAAATTCGAGTCCCGTTTAGCAACACGAAGCCTAGTTAACACGTGTAATCAAAGTATCAACGTGAATGTGATCCGTGTGTTTTGCCATGGTCTAGTTGTAGTCGGTGTGAAGTGGGCTTGTTGTAGCCCGAGCATTACAAGTCGCGATGTTTGACGCAATCACGCGGACGCCACATGAGCCTGCGCTGTTCATCCGCCACTTTACTG